>APFE030292377.1:0-12612 GCA_000404065.3 Pinus taeda | reverse complement strand
TATCATCAACGTGATCCATATTTCTATCTAGAATGTCTTTTGATTAATCATATCATTGGTTTTGAGCCAATGTTTTGAACCATATAATGTGGTTCATCCTTAGGACAAGGATGAAAAAATATGTATAAATAGTAGCGATGCATAAGTCCCATAAATAAATGCTAAAAAGTAAGAATAATAAAATAAGAATTTTAAGTTTTAAGATGAACATTAGGATGGAGTTTAGTCAAAATTCTATCTATATTAATATTAAAAGAAGTTATTTAGTTATGAAAAGAAAAGAAAAATATAAATACATTAATTAAACGTAGGTATAAAATTCGAATTAATATAAATAATATTATACCAAAGTTAATATTAAATTCAAAGAAAGAGGAAAAAACTTATAACGTTATGAAAGGACTAACAATTACACAAAGAACAAAAAAAAATTATAAATATAAAAAAGGTAAATATTTTTTTAATTTTTATACCTATCTGATATCTTAATAAACAATAACAATATCATATCTAAAAATTTAAAATAGATTATTCAGAATAAGCCACATTATAGAGATAAGATAAGATACAATATTCTAACAACAATTAAAGAGAAACAAAGAAAATACTATAGAGTTAATAGATAAAAATGAAGAGAAATGATAGAAAATAAAATTATAATTATATATAATTATATATATATATATATATAATTATAAAGTAAACTAAATTAAATGGAGACCTCATGAAGATAGGGCGAGAACCCAACTCTTATTTAATTTCTAACCATCATCTATGTTGATATTCTTTGCATGCTTTTCAATTTCAATGGCATGGTGCATACTTTTATCTGCATACTCAGGTATATCTGAGGAGCGGGAATGTCTATGTCTAATGTCTGCAACATGCTCTTAAATTCACAGATTAATGGAGCAACCAGTTTCCCCAATGTAGGGAATCCCACAAGAGCAAGGGATTGAATAAACACCTTTAATGTATTTAGGGTCAACTGGGTCCTTAACGAATTTAAGGGAGCTTTTGATGGTACTAAGCGGGTTAAAGGTATCTAAGACCTTATGCTTTTTAAGAATATTAGGAATCTTATCGGTGGTCCCATGGAGGAAAGGAATTTTAACTTTGGAAATCAGATCATCAATAGTTCTTTTACTATGTCAATCTCATATGAGAATTATTCGAACTCTCAATCTCACTCCATCAAATTCACCATGGAGATTGAGTTTCATGGGTGCCTTCGATTCCTTGATGTGAATTTGATGGAGTCACTAGTTAGACAAAAGGTTAATAGCACATATTTCCCTACTAAAAGTAGCCCTGGTCTTGCAAATTAAGGTTTTCACAAGTTTTTCTAGAATTGCTTCAAGACATTAGTTATCCATCTCTTTAGGGATGTATTGAGCATATAATTCATGGTGAATGAGTTTACACAGCTTTTGTCGCTTTACGACATTTTTGATGACAATGGCACAAAGGACAACACTTTAGGTATAGAGTTGGGAATGTGACAAAATATCATGTAACAGATGCCCCCTAAAGCATGAAAGAAGAACAAGAAGTGATGGTTGAAGTTATTTATCAGTTAAAGCAAGGAACTTGGAAGACCACTATCAGGAGACCTACAAATCAAACATGATACAATATATGACACCTTTGATATATATACATATGCCTGATAATACATTTGAATAGGCATCAAAATATGACACATGAATCCACAATATGGATGCAACCATCCATATCAAAAGCATCATGTCTATGGATCCATGACATGAACGCAACCATCCCTATGAAAAGGATCATGAATACTCAATAACTCCTCACAACCTGGATTTTAACAGATGAGATCTAGGGTCTTCATCTCTATCCCGATCAAAAGTACAAATCTAACCATGTGAATAGATGTGATGACATCGAACATGGTAGAAACCACCTGATTACCAGTTAATAATGTAAACTGTTAATAGCCATGAGAGAAACCACCAATAATGATGATGGCCCTCAAGGTACACCAGTACAATATACAAGTGTGAATATGTGAGTTGAACTTGAACACTTGCCGATTCATTCGATCAAATTTGTTAACAGACAATCCCTCCTACAGATAGAAGCGACACCTCTAGCCCAATGTGTAGGTCTAGTAACAATTGTGACAAAACAAGAAAACTTCTGTAACCTAAATCAGAATGAAAAATAAGAAAAGGAGATGACCTACCTCTCTCCTATGTGCTCTATCTTTGATGATGATCCTAATCCCTTAGCTCCCAGGCTTACTCCTCACTATTCCTTGCATCTGAATACCTGCAAGAGAGATCTAAAGACAACAACAAGAGAGATTATAGCATATCCATTCCAATATAAGCTATACAACAAATCCAGGAGTATTGTACTAAGAAAACAATCATAGACAAGTTTATGGGAAGTGAAACATGCTTTGTATTAATCATTTAAAGCAAAAACAAAAGCATAATTCATATAATTGCATCTTAGTAAAAGTCAAAATCATTTTACTTTTGAAAAGTTGCATTTGGAAAGCGAAAGTGAAAGTTAGTAGAAGGCATTTTGTTTGATGCATTCTTTATTGACACTTCCCTTGATTAGTCTATCTTTCATTGAAATGGAAAGTTTTTCTTTTCTCATATAGCTGCATTGTAGGCATTTAGGTGACATCGTTTTGAACCCCAAAACTGAAACAAAATTCAAGATAAACATTAAAATTTACTCACTTAACGTAAGGAGCATTTGGAAATTAACACAAACATTTAGAGGTCTAGGCTAGAGATATGTTCCGACGTCTATAAACCTAGCAACTGTCATTATTTTCCAGTGTTGTATCTCGGGGGTGATATCACATTCCACATACGGAAGTATATAGGATCGTTCTCCAGTGCTTTTGGGTATATTAGAGGTGCTCCAAGTATGGAAAGTATATGGGAACACTCTCATTGAACGTTATGCAGTAGACAACCCTAACACGGACTTGTGCTCTCCATACCATCGTGTATATATTGGGAGACCCCACTAGGTTGTTATCCTTTAGCCACAAGTAACCGAGTCAACTACCTTGTAAACCTGATACACCAAAATCAACATTCAGGGAGATTGGTTGCCGTACGTTAAGTCCTTGGTTTCAACTAAGGTGTATATTGTAGTTCACGGATACTTGGTAAACCCTCTTTCCTAGATTACCCCTCTTTTATTTTGTTTTGTTAGTTTTTAAATTCAATTAATTAACTGTGAAACAACATCCTTCCTATGGAAATACTCCTTAGTAGATCTTAGGTTGATACTGATGGAAACATTTCCTGAGTCTACTAGTAAAGGAAACACCCCTGGCAGGAATCCTAGTCCTTTTCCTTCTTTTGCAAATATTGGTGCTCCCTATATGGAAATGTTGTCTCTTCCTAGATTAACCATTGGTCTACAAGTTTGGTTATTTTTGACCTTGGTGATTTCGAGTGTCCAAACTATTTTTCAACCAAGTTCTCCTCCACCTGAACAACATCAACCTCATGTTGATCCTAAAGTTGACCCCTCACCTTCTTCACCTATTTCTTCACCCTGTTCTTCTTCTTCTTCTAATGACAGTTTGGATTCAAGTAACTAGGAAATTATGAAGAAGAAGAAGCAAAATAAGAAATCGGGAAGCCAAGTAGCCATTTCTATGGATGCAACTAATGTAGAAAACTCTTCCAATCAACCTTGTAAAGTGAAATTCCATTGCAAGCTTTGTGAGGGTGACAACCTTCCTCGAGATCTCCCTAGTATTCCCAAGGTCTTAGAATTGTAGTCCCTAGGTTCCCATCAACCTTCGTCATTAGCCTATAGATATCATGCTCGTGATAAACCTTCAACTAGTGACGGTAAAACCCATGGGAAAAAGGGAAAAGTTAAATTTCTGTGTAGGTTATGTGAAGGAAATCATCATATTCACATTTTTCCTTATATGGATGAGGCCTCTAAAGTGTTATATAACCTTACCACTTCTCAACCTCATCTTCCGACTGGTTATCCAAATATTTCCCTTGACCCTCCACTAGTTGATCATGTGATTGATCAGAACTCATCTATGGTCAATCCCACTCTCTCTGAAGTTGAATCCCATGAGCTTGTTCTTGACCAACCATTGGTCGAGGAAATGGTTGATCCAATTCCACTTTCAGTCAATCATATCCATCCTATACATAGTGAAGTTCGTACCGCTCAGGTTCTTTTTGTTTCTTTAGATTCCAAAGAATTAGGGGGAAATCCTCTTGTTCCCATGCTACAAGGGAATGATCCTCCTATTCACACAATCCAAGGGGGTGATCCTCCTATTCCTGTAATGTAAGGGGGAAGTTCTCTCATTGTGATGGCACCCCCTCCAAGTGGTTTAGTCACGTTCTTTGATTGGAGTCTACTGGCAGGATATCGTCTTCCTTCTCATGTGCCTTTTTAGATCATAGTACACACTTATCATTTACCCATACCTAGAACAATCACAGATGAAGGCACATACGTTTGTATTCTGTCCTCAACTACTTGGCAAGCTTTAGGTTCTCTGAAGCTTGTGCCTGTTACCTAGAATCCGTTAGATTTTAAAAAAGGAACTAGTCAACTGTTAGGGATCCTTCCTAAGTTACCTATTACTTTGGGAGGAAAGACCATGTATCTTGATGTGATGGTTGTCAAAGGCCCTTTAGATTTAATTTAATCCTCGGTCGTGACTATGTTTATGTCATGGGAGCTCTTGACTCTTCTCTCTTTCATGTGAAATGTTTCCCACAAGAATGAAGAATTGTGTCCATTGATCAACTTTCATTCTTTGGTCTTAATTTGACTCCCGATCAACCATATTCCCTAAATGGTCCATTTATGCAAGTGGTATCATCCTTGTAGTGTCCTATCTAGGGGGCTAGATTGGTCTAAATTAATTGTCAACCAGGGTGCGTTTACTTAGAGGCGTGTGCCTAAAATATATAAGCATAAAGGATCTACTCTAAATCTATGACTCCTAAGTACAGTGCTAGGATTAAGTCTATTGTTAAACTAACTAAGCATTAAATCATATGCTATTAACAACTAAAATGCAATTCCTATCATGCTGTATATGACTATATCTTGAAAGGCTCGGTCCCCTTACAGAGACATCAACATGCAACCCTTGTTCAATATCATTCAGCAATCATGAATATTTAAAGAAGGCATGTAAAGGGAAAATTCATAACCATTATTCATATCAGTGTTTTATACACAACTCCGAGATCAAATCCTTTACGGGATGCAATTCATAATCCAGGAGAGGGTTATTCAACACATGTACAGACATCTAATTAATGCATTCATCACTACAATCAAATCTCTGAATATATATATGATTCGCATTCAAGTTTCATTCAATTGAATTGACTGTAAACGAAATCAAAACTACAATGTGAATATAATGCAAATATAAACGAAATATAAACATAAACGAAATGTATGTCGGTATACCACATACGCAGGGCCCGTCCGCGTCTCTGGCACACCGATGATTACACCACGATCACAATATTAAAATGAAGTATGCAATATTAGATTGAAAACCAAAGGTTCTATTCAGAAGTGACAATATCAAAAACGTAACTGTAATATCAAACGATAGTATGTGTATGTAAACGAACATAGGTCTCGGCCTGGTCTTTTAATTACATGCGTTACATCCCTTGAAAAATGGATGTTTATCCATAGCAGCTTTTGCTGCTTTTGGTAAAAAAAAACAGAGATATTCCTAATCGTCTTATGCATAAAATCAAAAATCAAAATAGGAAACAACTTAAAATCGAATGGACAAAAACTAAATGCTGTTGCTGCCTTTGTGCCAACATGCTAGAGTTGACTAAGCGTTGACCGTGCAGATAGGAGGAATGTTTCCAATGCGGGATAGGTGCTTGTCCATGTTTGGACATTCCTCTTTTCGTCCATGCCTTCTGCTCCTACCTAGCTGCCATGCCACATGTCACATAATAAGCCATTTACAGGTTGTTGAGACTTCCTGTAGTGACTTAGGCCTAAAATCCTAATTTGTCAACACAAAACCCCTAAATCAATTAATATGCATGTCAACAGCTATAAACTATTAAATTAATTAATTTCCAAGGCATTTGAGGAATGGATGATGAGAAAAAGGTAGGAAATGGTCATGTTTTGGGAGGGAAAAAGGGTCTTAGAATGGTACCAACATCTCTCCCCTACTTAATGACTTGGCATGTCCTCATGCCAACCCTGATGTGGTTCCTTTGAACTCAGTTCCTGTCTGTACCTCTGCTGCCTTGAGTAGTGTGTCAACATTCTTCTTTACCTGGACATCTTCTTGGTCGTGGAGCTCCTGTTTCAGCCTTCTGTACTTTTCCTTTAGGGTTTTCTTTTGGCTGTACCACTTGGTGGCCCACTTGCAAATGTCGGTCTGCTCTGCTTCCAGCTCACTAACCCGCTCTTTCAACTTGTCGTTTTTCATTTGAATTTCCTTTGTCTGTGTACGGAGCATTTGATTTTCCTTTTTAATGACCCTTTCTAACATATTGGCTTCCATGAGCTCCTCTTTTAGTTTTTCAATTTGCCGCTCTAGTTTCCTCTGTTTCTTACCAGGAGGTGGAGACCCTTTCTCATGCTTGTTATTGCTCTCTACTTCTATATCAAATCCCGGGGGTGAGTGGCTTTCAACATGCACATCGGCTTCTGGCGCTGGTGGTGAATAACCACTGCTTTGAATGTCCATCTGTACAGGCACATTAGACTCTTCTTGTAGCTGGACTTTTGCTGCCCTCCTCGACCTTCTTGAGTAGGTGGTGAACACCTTGTCTTGTTCTGCTCTTTTTGCTTCTTCTTTCCTCATCTGTCTGGTTCTTACATTGCTCACAGGTACCTCGTTGGCTCTGGATGAGGCCGGAATATCCTCATCAATATCTCTCACAAACCCTGAGTCCTCTGGTGATTTTTCTTTTTCTTCCTCGTCTCTAATCTGGTTGGCCGTGAGGAATTCCTTCCATGTCTTTCCTCGTCTCTGCATTTCGTCTTCGATAAGGATTTTAATTAACCCGAAATGGTATAAACTCTTATCCTTATTCCCTTTTTGCTTCTGAACAGTTTTAGACATTTTGGTTAGGCTTTGTAGCAAAAAGTATGGCAAGCTAATAGTGCATTGTTTCTTTATGTGCAGCAGTAGTTTTATGTGATACAAGTAGACGATACTATAGCGGCCTTCATAGGTCATGAACTTCTGGAGGATATAAACCATCTCGTCCCAAGGATGAACGAGCCAACTTCGTGGGACTCCCTTCTTCCAATTTACTGCTGAGACCCGTGACCTGGACATAAATTGGGTCCACGATTTTTCCTTAAACTGCTTGGTTTTGAAGTATTTTTCACCCTATGGACTAACCCCTGTTGCTTGGGAAATGGTGTCCTCTGAGACTCTAAATGAGAAAGTGCCTATCAAGGCCTTCTCCCCATTGAACGTGAATGCAAATTGTTTGGCAACTTCCTCGTTGCTTCCTTTGAATTTTTCTAGAAATGGTAACCACTGTATGTCCTTGAGGATTGAAATACAGTCCTCGTGGTACTGAGAGCTGTCAAATGTCTTTGGCTCGACCCGACTGGTCATTTTGGCGGAGGGTCTGGCTTCCTATCTTGCGAATTTTAACAAGGAGGTTGAGTTGTTACCTAAGAAAATCGCTCCTCTACTGCCCACTGTGCTGTTGGGTCGATTTGGTATGGAGCTCGATGAGATTCGAAACTCTATCCTCGGTCCTTTTTATGGGAGCTTATGCTTGTGGAAGCTCATACACCAGCGCCTATAGTTGGAATTCGATACCACTGTGTATAATCCCGGGAGTAAATAAAACGACCATTGTTTGTACTTTGTAATGAGCTCGATGTATTTAATTTCAAACAGAGGAATGATGACAGTATTCACTTGTATGAACGTTGTGATAGGAGCGCCGAGAGGTGTGTGTATGTCGGGTGGTGAATCATCACTCGGCCCATGCACCCAAATGAATAGGCCGACTGTCCTTTGCTTCGGAGAATGACCCCTTTATTAATATATTTTTTTCTTTATTTGATTTTTCAAAAAGGGTATTCTATTAATAAAAATTTTCAAAAATGGTAACCATATGTCATGTTGGTATTCTTCTAAGGGATGGATTTTGGAAATGAATATGGCGGTAATGGTTGTGGATATGGAATGTTTAGGGGGTATTAGAGTGAGGAGTGTATGAATTTTAGAGTAGGGAGTAGATTGGGTAGGGAAGAATTTTTAGGGAAATAAGAGAGAATGGAAATATGCCTTGGAACTAATTACTAACAGTCATAGCTATTAAAATAACATAAAAATTAATCTAGGAAATTAAGTGTTAAAAACAAGGAATACATTACACTATTTGACTGCTGTGGCATTGACATCTGAGTAGGGCTAGCTTTGACTGTTGTTTGATTCCTTTGCTGTGTAACAGGTCCCTTAAGGCATGCACAGGTCCCTCTGCAATGTTGAAGATGATCATGCACTTCTTTGTATGCATGCAGGTGCTGCTAAGCTGGGTTGCTTGATTGATGAAGTCCTGATCCTGTTGTTGTAGAAATTTGATGAAGATGTATTAAAATGACTTTTCTTTTGAAGTATCAATCTCCTAACAGGTCCCTTTCATATGTCTAAACAGGTCCCTTACTGCTGATATTCTGTTGGTGCTGGAAGCATGGTTTCTGTGGACAGAACAGGTCCCCCTACATGATATTTACAACTAGGTCCCTCTGATAGAAAGCAATAACAAGACATCTTATTCATTGAAGCCTGGAATGGTGGAGGAAAGTTAAAAATTACAGTGGAGAGATAAAAAATAAGAATACTGATATGCTCCCCTCCCCCACAAAATTATTGTGACTTGTCCTCAAGTCAACATTCAGCTGAAAACATGAAACAATGAGAAAGAAAAGAATTCTTACTTGCCAACGAATTGGTTTTCAAGTAGGAATTCGAGGTTAGAGTGTGCCAGAATCTGGTTTTCACATCTAACCCATTTATTTATTGTAAAAAAATTTATGTTTTGTTTTTTTTTTCTTTTTTTTTATTTTTTTCTTTTGTTTTGTTTTTTTTTTTTTTTAAATTCAAAGAAATACTAAGGAAGAGAGACTGCAGCTGAGGGCTGCAGTACCTCAACCTCACTTTGCTGAGAAACTGTGTGTAGAAAATCTTCTTTACTGATGGGCTTGGTGTAAAGTTTCAAGCGATGCCCATTTACTGTGAAGGAATGGCCTTCCCCATCAATAGTGGTGAGATTTACAGATCCATTGTCATAAACCTGGACAATTTCATAAGGGCCCATCCAGTGGGTGGTGAACTTGGCCTTGTGGTCTCTAAACTTAGAGTCGAAAAGGAAGGCCCAGTCGCCTTCCTTAAATTGTTTCTTCTTTATATGAGCATCATGCCACTGCTTCCTTTGCTTTTGCATGAGGATTGTGGTCTCCTCCGCTTGCTGCCGCATCTCATCCAGCTGGTTAAGCTGCTGGATCCTTTCTTTTTGTGCCTCATCCAAGTCAATCTGTAAATCAGCAGCTAGTTTAAAAGTGTGAATCTGAAACTCAATAGGAAGCATTACCTCCTTACCGTACACCAATTGGTATGGTGTGAAGCCCGTAGTATCTTTCCAGGTAATTCTGTACGCCCAGAGAGCATCCTTAAGTTTTTCCTCCCAATTTTTCCTGTTCATGGCAACAGTTTTAGTAATGATCCCCTCCAAAGTTTTGTTTGTAGATTCCACTTTCCCATTGGCCTGTGGATGATAGGGTGTGCTTTTCCTATGCTTGATCTTATATTTGTCTGTAATATCCTTGACTAACTTGGAGGTGAATTGAGTACCTTGATCAGTTACTATCTCTCTGGGTACTCTGTATCTAACAAAAATTTCTTCAAACAAGAAATTGACAACTGTGTGTTCAGTGGCTCTTACCAGTGCTTTTGCCTTAGCCCACTTTGTAACATAATCAGTACATACTAATATGTACTTCTTACCATTTGAAGATGGGTTGATAGGTCCTACGAAGTCCAGGGCCCATTTGTCAAATGGTTCTAGGTGAACTTGGGGCTGAAGGGGCATCTCATCGCTGGCTGTTGGCCTGCCCATTCTTTGGCAAATGTCGCAACTCTTTACATACTTTTTGGCATCCTTGAAAATGGATGGCCAGTAGTATCCAAGAGTTAGAATTTTGAATGCTGTCCGCTTCGCTACAAAATGCCCACCACACGGCTCATCATGGCAAGATTTTAAAATATCAAGTACCTCGTCATTTCTTACACATCTGCGGATGATCATGTCATAGCCAGTGTAAAATAGATCGCCATTGAGCCATGAATATCTAGCACTTTGTTTAACTAGTCTTTTCTTTTCTTTTGAGGTAAAGTGTGGAGGGGTCCTTCCTGTAGACAAGTAATTAGCCAAATCAGCATACCAAGGATTAATTATAGAAATGGCAAATAAATGTTCATCAGGAAAAGAGTCTTCGACAGGAACAACTTCACCTTGGTTTTGCAATCGAGAGAGGAAATCTGCCACCTGGTTTTCTTTGCCAGGTCTATCTAACACGGTGATGTTGAATTCTTGTAACAATAGCAACCATCTGGTAACTCTGCCACTGGTTAGTGGTTTGTTCATTAAATGTTTTATGGCAGAATGGTCAGTATGCACAAAGACTTCATAACCAGTAATGTAATGGTGAAATTTGTTCACAGCATATATAATGGCAAGTGTTTCCTTCTCTGTGACCGTGTAGTTTAACTCCGCAGGGGTTAGATTTTTGCTAATGAAGTAAATAGCATAAGTGCAAGATTCTTCTTTCTGGCCTAACGATGCACCTACTGCAGTGTCAGATGCATCTGTAAAGATATGAAATGGCAAACTCCAATTAGGCCCTCTCAGGATTGGTGCTGTTGATAATTTCTGTTTGAGTAATTCAAATGCATGTTGGCAATTTTCATTCCAACTGAAATTTACATCTTTGGACAGAAGTTTAAACAGAGGTAAGGCTATCTTGCTAAAATGTTCAATGAATCTTCGATAATAACTTGCGTATCCAAGGAAACTTCTTACCTCTCTCTGATTTTGCGGTATGGGTAAATCGACAATGATTTGGATCTTTGCTGGGTCAACTGTAATTCCTTGAGAGGAAATATAATGGCCTAACACTATTCCCTCATTCAACATCATAAAACATTTCTCATTACTGAGGGACAGGTTAGATTCAATACATCTTTTTAAAACTCTCTCAAGGTTTTCTAATGCTTGGTCAAAGGAATTGTCGTATACTGAAAAATCGTCCATATACACTTCAACGCAATCATGAATTAAGTCAGCGAAAATAGCTAGTACATCTCGCTGAAATGTGGCTGGAGCATTGCACAGTCCAAACGGCAAAACATTGTAGGCGTAAGTTCCCCAAGGACAGGTGAAGGTGGTTTTGTCCTGGTCTTCTGGGGCTATCCTTATCTGGTTATATCCACTGAAACCATCCAGAAAAGAGAAGGATGATTTACCAGCGAGGGTGTCTAAGACTTGGTCGATAAATGGCAGTGGAAAGTAGTCTTTAAGCGTGGCTTTGTTTAGTTGTTGGTAATCGACACAAATACGCCATTTACCATTTTTCTTGGGCACCACAACCAATGGGGATACCCACTGACTGTCAGAGATAGGATATATAAAATTGACTCTCAAAAGTTTTTGTAACTCTTCTCTAACAATATCTTGAAGTACGGGGTTCATCCTCCTTTGCGGCTGCCTCACTGGTTTAATAGTATTGTCTGTGTAAATATGATGTGTGCATGTGTCAGGATGAATGCCATGCATGTCGGTATAATCCCAAGCAAAGGCTGTTTGATATTTTGTCAAGAGTTTGATTAATCTGTCTTGTTGGGATGAGTCCAAATGATTGCCTATGTTCAAAGTTTTCCCTGGACTGATTTCTATAACCTTACTCTGGGTATTGGTAATGGATTGAACTGGAAAAATATTATGAAAATTGGTTTGTAAAGAGTGGATGGTGCATGTCTCCTGAAAATTTTGAGCTAAAAGTATGTTTGCAGCGTGATATTGGGCATGTCTCAAATCTTCAGAGATATCTGGTTGAGCAAGAAATAATTCGACCAAATCATTATTGTCATGTTCTTGGAAATTATAGATTTGGTCAATGCTGAAAAGGGGTTGTACTTCATCTTTGTCATTAAATTTGTCATCAAGCCACAAATTATGTGTAACTGCTGGTGATTGTGCTGATGGGTAGAGGGTAAGTTGTTTCCGCTCTGTCCCTCTTGAGATGATCATGTTGCCAGATCGACAACCTATAAATGCATCAGCAGTTGCTAACCATGGCCTACCAAGAATGATAGGGTGTCCGCCTAAATTAGATTTGGGTTGAAGGACTAAAAAGTCCACCGAATACTCCCAAGAGTCCAGTGAGACAATTATGTCCTCTAAAATCCCTTCAGGAATCACTTTGGACCTATCAGCTAATTCAAGAACGATTGTTGTATGTTGTAGATTGGTAAGCTGAAGTGTTCTCATGGTTTCTAAGGTCATTACATTAATTGCAGCTCCAAGATCGATCAGAGTGTTT
>APFE030292375.1:26614-39519 GCA_000404065.3 Pinus taeda | reverse complement strand
TAGGCGACAAGCTCCCAGTTCAAACAATATTGCCAGAACATGACGAGGAAGGAAAAATTATATTGGAACCAGAAGCAGTCACAGAAACAAGAACTCGACAGCTACGAAATCGACCAATTTCAGAGCATCATATCAAGTGGAAGAACTTATCTACTAAAGATTGCACATGGGAGGATGAGAATTTTATACAAAAGCATCCAGAACTACTCAAGTGTTGAGGACAACACTTTTTTGAAAGAGAGGGGCATGTTGGGTCCCTATAATACTAGTGATTACCCCATTACTATTGTAGTTGCATCCCTTATTAATATTGTTGTGCCCCTATTATCCCCATATTGTTATTATTATGCCCCATAGAATTCCTCTATTGTTATTTTTGTGGCTTATATTATTATTGTTAGGTCGGCTGGGTTATATTGTGACTCCTTAGACTCCTATATATAGAAAGTAGGTTTTGTCATTTGTATCATTGAAGAATTGTTCATTTATGTAATATAAAGGAGCTTGCCCCCTCAAAGAGGCTGAATTCTAAGGCGTTGATCTATCTTTTCTATCTTTTCTTGAGCTGATTTCATAACAATGTCAGAAGGTGGATCTGTTGCTAACCATTTAAATGAATTTAATACAGTTACGAGTCAATTGAGTTTTGTAGGGGTAACTTTTGATGATGAAGTTAGGGCTCTGTTATTTCTGTGCTCATTGCCAGAAAGTTGGAATGGTTTAGTTATGGCCATTAGTAACTTTGTATTTTGATATAGTACTTTAAAGATTAATGATGTTGTCGATGCAATCCTTAGCAAGGAAATGTAATAGAAAATCTTTGGTGAGACATCAAGTAATGCTTTGACTGCATAGACTAGGGGAGGAAAAATGGAAAGAGGAAAGAAACCAGGATATCACAGTAAGTCAAGGAAAGGAAGATCCAAGTCTAGATTGGGGATAGTGTGTTGGAAATGTGGGAAGAAAGGACACTTGAAGAAAGATTGCAAGTCTTGGAAGGGGAAAGAAAGAGACACACAAGAAGAAAACAATCACAAAGTGAATGTGACAGGTGATGTATTGCAAGATGCTTTGATTCTTTCATTAGAAAATATTATTGATGTCTGGGTGGTAGATTCAGGGGTCTCATTCCATGACACACCTGATAGGAAACATTTTCATGATTATGTTCACGGATATTTTGGACAGGTTTGACTAGGTGATGATAAACCCTATAAAATCATTGGAATGGGTACAATTTTCATAAACAATAGAATCGAAATAAATGCCTATTGAAGGAGGTAAGGCATGTTCCAGATCTAAAGAAAAACCTGATTTCAACAGGGAAGTTGGGAGGTGAATGCTGTGTAACTACTTTTACAGATAAAAACTAGAAGGTCACTAAAGGAGCCTCAGTAATAGAAAAAGGAGAAAAGGTTGGTACATTGTATTTATGCAATGGTATTTCTAATTTTGTTAATGCTTTAACCTCTACGGGAGAATATATGACAATATGGCATCATAGGCTTGGGCACATGAGTGAGAAGGGGATGCACATTCTTCACTCTAGAAATTTGTTGCCAGGTTCGAAGCATGTTGATTTAAAATTTTGTGAGAATTGTGTTTATGGAAAACAGAAGAGAGTCAGATTCCTAAGAGTTGGGAAAGAAAAGAAGAGTAGAAAATTAGAGATTGTGCATTTAGATGTATGGGGACCTACTCAGTTATAATATCTTGGTGGATCTCTTTATTATGTTACTTTTATTGATGATGCAACCAGAAAAACATGGATTTATTGTATTTGAAATAAATCTAGTTTATTTGATACTTTCAAGAAATGGAAAGCTTTCATTGAAAATGAGACAAGAAAAAGGTTGAAGTGTCTCAGATCAGAGAATGGAATTTGCAGAGAGAAGGTAGTTCCAAGAACACCACAAGAAAATGGTTTGTCAGAAAGGATGAACAGGATAATCATGGAGCATGCAAGGTGTATGAGATTACATGCAGGATTTCCTTTACAATTTTGGGCAGATGCTATAGATACTGTTGTTTAACTAATAAACAGAGGGCCTTCAAGTTCTTTGGATGGTGGTAATCGAGAGGAGGAATGGACAGGTAAATAGGTAAACTACTCATTTTTAAATATTTTTGTTTGTGAAGCCTTTGTCCACATTAATAAAAAAAATAGAACAAATCTTGGGGCAAAATCAAAGAAATGTATGTTTATTAGATATGGTGTTAATGATTTTAGTTATCACTTTTATGATTATGAGAAACACAAAATCATTAGGAGTAGAGATGTAATATTCAATGAAAAGGTTATGGATAAGGATCAGATGCAGGAAAAAAAATAGGAAAAATAAAACAAAGAATACATAGTTCTTGATGAGATCACAGAAAATGTGAAGGCTCCTAAAAATCATAATGACCAACAGCTAGAACAACAACAACAACCACAACAACAAAAAGCACCTCAAATGCTTGAAAGTGGTGTTAGAAGATCTACCAAGATAAGTAGACCAATTGAATGATACTCTCCTTCATTATATTATGTATTGTTGACTAATTCTGGTGAACCAGAATGTTATGAAGAAACAATGCATGTGGAAACCAAGAAGAAGTGGGAGCAAGCCATGAAAGAAGAGATAGACTCCTTAGCACATAACTAGACTTGGGACTTAGTCAGGTTGCCTGTAGGTAAAACAACATTGCAGAATAAATTGGTTTATAGGTTGAAGGAAGAAGATGGAGGTAGAAAAAAGTATAAATTTAGACTTGTGGTGAAGGGGTTTGCACGGAAAAAGGGTATAGACTTTGATGAGATATTTTCTCCTGTTGTTAAAATGAATTCAATAAGAACTATTTTAAGTATAGTAGCAGCTGAATATTTTCATCTTGAGCAGTTAGATGTAAAGACAACCTTTCTCCATGACGACTTAGAGGAAGAGATATATATGCTGCAACCACAAGGATATGAGGTAAAAGGGAAGGAGAAACTAGTGCGCAGGTTGAAGCAGAGCTTGTATATCTTAAAACAGGCTCCAAGGTAGTGGTATCTAAAATTTGATAGGTTTATGTCTGAACAAGGTTATACTAGATGTCACTCTAATCATTGTTCTTGTCTCAAAAGGAAAAATGATGGTAGCTATATTATATTGTTATTGTATGTAGATGACATGCTTGTCGCAGGTTCTAACATGCAGGAAATAAATGTTCTCAAAAGAAAATTGGAAAACTTATTTGCAATGAAGGATTTGGGTGCTACAAAACAAATCCATGGTATGAGAATAACTAGAGGCAGGAAGAATCACAAATTAACATTGTCTCAAAGTGAGTACATACAAAAGGTGTTGAAAATGTTTAATATGCAGAATGCAAAACTAGTTAGTATAACTATGGCTAGCCATTTCAAACTAAGGAAATGTGTCCCAAGACTCAGGAAGAAATGGAATATATGTTTAAAGTTCCATATGCATCAACAGTTGGAAGGTTAATGTATGCAATGGTCCACACAAGGCCTAATTACACATGTAGTGGGAGTTGTAAGCAGGTACATGAACAATCTAGGAAAAGAACATTGGATGACAGTGAAGTGGATTCTCAGGTATTTGAGAGGTACCACAAAGCAAGCATTATTCTTTGGTGGTTCAAACATTTCTCTACAGGGATATGTTAATGCCGATATGCCAGGTGATAGAGATAACAGGCAGAGCACCACAGGGTATGTGTTTACTGTAGGTGGAACAACTATCAGGTTGGTCTCAAAACTGAAAAGTGTTGTTGCATTCTCAACAATGGAAGCAGAGTATGTTGCTGCTACAAAGGCTAGTAAAGAAATGATTTGGTTACAAAGGTTTCTAGATGAATTAGGTAAGAAGCAGGAGTTGGGCAGGTTATACATTGACAGCCAAAGTGCCATAAATCTTGCAAAGAACTCTGCATTTCATTCCAAGACTAAACATATGCAACTCAAGTACCATTTCATATAGTCAGCATTGGAAGATGGACAGTTGAAGCCAGAAAATATACACACTAGCCAGAATCCTGCAGATATGTTAACAAAAGTTGTAACTAGGGAGAAACTAAGATTCTGCTCAATTTCAATTGGTCTTCAAGTATGATGAAGAAGATGAGAAACAACCAGCTCCAAAGTGGATTCATTGTCCAACAAATGAAGCAGCAATGGAGTTGCTATAATCAGTCTCCAAGTGGGAGATTGTTGGCTGTGGAGCCTGATTATCTTCTTTATTTATAGGTATCACCACATTGGACCCCAATTCATAATGTGGCGGCAACGCTGCCTGTAAAATGTATGATGCAAGGGGGGTCCGGGGGGGTGGTTGCACCCTCGAAGCTAAAAATAGATGTAAAATTGCCTTGTAAAATGTTGTAATTTCATGGTCAATTTAGGTCATTCATTAGGCAGAGATCTGATAGTAGAAGTTATGTTTAATTTAGGGTTTTTTGCCCTAGAAGGCAAACCCTTGCTATATATGAGGGAATTGTATTGCATCTATGTATATCTATATTCTGAGTGAGAAAGAGAGAGGAGATTGTGTGAGAGTGAAGAGGGAATTACTATGGATCTGTTGTAGGTTATATCTCTTCAGTTTGTTGGATAATATAAAAGGAAGGATTTGGTGTTTCTCTGTGGATGTAGCCCAAGTTGGGTGAACCACATATATCTATCTCTATCTTGTTTTATGTGTTTTCTATGTTTATATTTCTTCAATATATTTCATGTGTTCCATTTCTCTGTAATATATCATTTTCTAACAAAATCTATATGTTCCACCCTCGCATCCAAGCTGCAAAGGTGGTAATTGATGCGATAGTGGCTACAATGGAAACTGTCTAATTGTTCTAGAATTTTGATTTAACTATATTGGATGCCATCTATGTAAGGCACAAGCTCATTATGATCTTCATAGCAGTGATCCCTGAGAATATCCATTGTAATCTAGATATTTCAAAGTTTCTCAGTGATCGAATCCAAAGTGGTCAAGGACATAACATAGCCTGGGGAGTGAGTTATTGAGATGGCGGTTGCCTCTTCAGTCTCTCGGTTTTCTGACCTATCTAAGGGCGAGTTGTGGCAAGGCTTGGGTTTCCCTGCACAAAGATGGTTCCCTCCCCCTTGACGAGGCTGACCACATTGGCGTGGCATACTGAAGTGGTCGAGGAAAAACCTTAGACAAAGGGGGGAGGCTAGATAAAGTAATTCACATTACCTACAATAAATAAAGTAGTTGGATCCATGCTAGTCCAAATCTTGACAGATGTAGACGAAAAACCAAAAACATACTCAATGACACAAGGGGAGACCATGATTACCGAGTCCTAGGGAAAAATGTTGGAATTAAAACTAAGAGGTGGGGGGGGTGAATCAGTATTAGCAATTTAACTGTTTTTCATTTCCATAACCAAATTGATATATGCTACTTCTGTTAATTAAACCTGTGTATATACGTAACTATGTTTAGAGAAAACCACGTATATCTTGCAGAATTTTAATTTAGTTAGGTGATCTTAATATGTGTATCAGAAGCATAAAATAATAATCAAGTGCAGTAAATAGTACAGGCAATCACACACATGAACACAAGATATAAGGTGGAAATCCAGTGTGGGTGAAAACCACCTGCTGCCATTCGTGTCTATCTTCTTTTAATAAGAAACTTCTTTTTACAATATTTCTATTCTGGTGCAGTCTTATACCAGTACGTAGGCTTCTACCTGTAGAAGGCTACAACCTTCTCTCATTCTCCAGCTTCTCCTAGAAGGGAGCTACAACCCCCTTAGCTCTTGTACTAGTTGATGTACTAGTACGTAGGTGCTGACCTACAGAAGGCTACAACCTTCTCTTTTCTTCCAGGGACCACGTTTCATAAATTTTCAGTCTGAATCCATCAATAACATCAATAAAATATCAAATGTATCTGCATTAACCAATCTCCTTTGGACCAAACAAAACTGAATCAAACAATCACTTTTCTGAATGCTGTAACCAGAATGCAATAACAATAACTAGAAACCAATCCTAAACCTAGAACACTACAGCAATAAACAGAAGTAGCTATAGCATATTTTTTTAGACATACACTACTTCAATATCTAGAATCAACATGCATACATTTCTGTATTAAGCCAAACCTACGTATACACCGTTTTGAATTACCGAACCAGCATGTATACGTGCCTTTGCTATGATGAACATGCATACAGATCTATAAAAGATAATTTACCCTTTCCAATTATTCAGACATCAGTTATACCCAAATCATCAGATTTATAGATCAAGTCATGCGCCAAATATAACAAATCAAAATCACACAAAGATACTTCTCTTCAAGCCTTAAGATCTTGACCCATCAATAGAACATATCCTTCTTCTAGCACTCAGGTTCCTCCTTGATTCAGTTCTAGCTATGCACCATAACCCAATGACCAGTATTCTAGATCTTGCTCTTCATAAGATATTCAATCCTTGAGTGCCTTTGCCTAATGATCTCCTTCCCCTTTTATAGTCTTAGGACTTACTTAATACCATGGTCCAAAACCACTTAGAATCAATACTTGGGTCCCAATACCTGGGTTCAACACTTCGGATGAGATACCATGGTCCAAAACCATGGGTCGAAATACCAAGGACTAGATACCATGGACTAAAAACAAGTTTTCCCACATGTATGTTCTTTTCCTTGCATGAAAGTGTGTGCATATGAATACGCAGCTTTTGATCGATGATCCCGTGTGTACACATGACTTAGTTAAGTGGAACCTACGTATATCTCTTTTTCCTTCATTCTGAGAGCCTAAATTGTGATCTGTCATCTGAGTGAGTTGCCGTCAAGGACAACACCTGTGTCATAGTGCCAAACCTATGTCATAATGCCAACAATCTCCCCCTTTGTACTTGATGGCAACCCCAAGTCACTCAAAGTCATTCTCCCCCCTTTGTCCTCAAGGGCAAAGGGTTATGCTCCTCTTGAGTACATGCTGAAATCTCTGCTCCATTGTGTTATTTATGCTCCCCCTCACAGTAGGCAAGGTCTACAAAAAGATGTTCTACAAGAAATAACATGACTCTATACATCATAAATGACCTTCCTATGATCAAATACTTATACATACATCCATCTCCCAACCAAGTGGGCATGTACCAAGATTGACTCATCCACCCAACCAAGTGGGGATACACCAAAAGTTTATACATGATAAAACAAGAGCATTACATCATCCATCCCAAGCATAGTGGGGAAACAAAATAGGTCATTACATGACATAGAGACAAAATATCTAAAACAAGACTATGATAGTCATCAACAACTATCATCAGCAGCATCTGTCAATCATCATTCAGACCAGTAATCATGTTCTCCCTCTACACCTATTCCACCTGAAACCAAAAACAACTGTGAAATTGAACCAAGATCTTCTAAGATAATGCCAACAATGCATTATTAGAAGTATATGCTCCCCCTGAACCTCTACCAAATGGTCTCTATCAAACCCATGTCAAACTCTTTTCATCCTAAGTCTGGCCCATTGTTTGTCTTCAAACCAAGATATACGTGACTATATCCATAGAAACTGGCATATTTACGCAGATGCTCCTCATGAAACTCGTGTACAACCACTTTTCTCTGAAACAGATAAGTTTCAACAGCAAGACGTTGCATCAACTACTCCCAGTTTCTGTCTGAGGTATTCAAATGTCTCCCCAAGCAGTGGTTTGGTGAATATATCAGCAACCTATTCCTTGGAGGGAACATACTCCAATTTGACCTTTTGTTCAAGCACTTGTTCTCGGAGAAAATGGTATTTGATAGGTATGTGCTTGGTCTTTGAATGCATGACTGGATTCTTTAAAATACAAATTGCACTTGTATTATCACATAAAATGGAGATAGGTGGAGTACAGGTGACTTGAATGTCTTGCAATGTTTGCATCATCCAAAGGAGTTCTGTGCAACAAGATGTAGCAACCACATATTCTACTTCAGTTGTAGATAATGCAATTGAACTTTTTTTCTTGTTGAACCAAGATACTAATTTGGAGACCATAAAGAATGCGCCACCACTAGTGCTTTTTCTATAATCCACACTTCCTGCCCAATCTGCATCTGTATATGCATGAAGTGTGAGATCTGTATCTCTGGGATACCATAAGCCATCGTTTTGTGTTCCTTGAAGATATTTGAAAATCCTTTTAACCGCTTGAAGGTGTGCTTCTTTTGGATTAGCCTGGAATCTTCCAACTATTCCCACTACATGCATGATTTCTGGTTGGGTACCTGTCAGATAGAGCAGACTACCAATCATGGATCTATAGGTTGGTTGATATACTGCTGTTGATTCATCATTTTCACTGAGGGTACATTCTGTTACCATAGGGGTACACACTGGTTTCAAATCCTCCATGCCATATTTCTTCAAGATTTTCTTGAGGTACTTGGCTTGTGATAGAAAGATATCGTCTTTGTTTTGTTGGACTTATAAACCAAGAAAATATGTGAGCTCACCAAGTAGGGAAATTTCAAATTCTTTCTGCATCACCAAAGCAAAGTTTTGACTCATGGCTTCTTCATTGCTACCAAAGATGATATCATCAACATACACAACAAGTATTAGCAATTTATCATTGTCAATTTTTATATATAGATTGCTATCTGTTGATCCTTTTGAAAATCTTGTTGATGGAGGTATTTGTCCAGATGATAATACCAAGCCCTTGGAGCCTGTTTAAGACCATAGAGAGCCTTTTTGAGTTTGTATACAAGTTTTGGATCATTTCCAAGGATGAATCCATCTGGTTGCTCAATATACACTGCTTCTTCTAAGTCTCCATTTAGAAAGGCATATTTCACATCCATTTGGCATACTTTGAACTTCTAAAAGCTAGAAAGAGCAAGAAACATTCTTATGGCTTCAAGTCTAGTAACCAGTGCAAAAATTTCTTCAAAGTCTATACCTTCTTGTTGAGCATATCCTTTACAAACGAGTCTAGCCTTGTTTCTAATAACATCTCCATTTTCATTCAGCTTGTTTTTGAATATCCATTTGGTCCCCATGATATTCTTATCATTAGGTCTAGGAACCAATTCCCAAGTGTTATTCTTTTCAATCTGCTCAAGTTCTTCATTCATGGCCTCGACCCAGCATTCATCTTTGCATGCTTCACTTACATTTCGTGGCTTGACAGAGGAGAGAAATGCTAGATAGCTTGAAACTTTTGTAATAGTTCTTCTTGTTTGAACGTTTGCCTCTTTCTGCCCCAAAATTTGAGTCTCTGGATGATTCTTCTGTACGTACATGGATGGAGTCTTTTCTTCTACCCTTATCTTTTCTTCTAGTGCCTCATAGGTTTCTTCTTCATTATTAGTCTAATTTGAAGTTGAAGGATAGTCCTCTTCATCCTCAAAATCTTCTATTCTTATCTGCTCTGGATTGTCGCTTGCTTCATCAACCACCACATCAACACTTTCAACAATTTTTCCAAGTCTTTCATTGTAACACTTATATACTTTACTTCGGGAAGAGTAACCAAGGAGAATGCCTTCATCGGCTCTCGGTTCAAACTTGCCAAGATTTTCATCAGTCCTTTTGATGTAACATTTACTTCCAAAAACTTTGAAGTATTTTACCGTAGGAGTCTTACCATACCAAAGTTCATGAGGAGTTGAGTGTTGTTTACCTGGACGTTTGTTTTGTTGAGAATAGTAATGGCAACAAATGCAGCTTCACCCCAGAAAGTTGCACGAGTTCCAGACTCATCAAGCATAGCACAAGCCATTTGTTGAACCATTCTATTCATCCTTTCCACCACTCCATTTTGTTGAGGAGTCCTTACAGTAGAGAATTCCCTTCTTATTCCATGTTCTTCACAAAAGTCGAAAAATTCATCCAAGGTAAATTCCCATCCTCGATCATACCTGAGGCATTTGATTTTGCGATCTGATTTATTTACAACCAAGGCTTTGAATGCTTTGAAATTTTTGAAAGCTTCATCTTTATGCTTCAGAATTCCTATCCAACACATTATTGAAAAGTCGTCAATGAACAATATAAAGTATTCTTCTCCTTGAGGTGACTTTTTCCTTGATGGATCACATAAATCATTATGGACAAGTTCAAGTGACTTACTAGTTGATCCTTCCTTCTCAGGGAAATTAGTTCTAGTTTTCTTACCAAACTGACATGATTTGCATATTGTATTGTCTGGAATTCTGATGTCAGGAAGATCCCGAATAGCCTGATATTTGCATGCTTTCCTTATCCGAGGGAAGCTTAGATGCCCCAATCTTCTGTGCCATAGCCAATGTTCATGATTCTTGCTTTGATAGCGCTGTTGTTGTCCTCCCTTGAGTATGTATAAATTATTTGGATTTCTTATGCCTTTGATCACTGTTTCTTTTGTATCAAGCTCATGAACAATACATCCATTTGATCGAAATATTATCTCATTTCCTTGATCACACATTTGGCTAACATTCAATAGATTATGCTTTAAGCCATCAACATACATAACATTTCTAGCTTTCACTTTTTCCTTCAAAAGAACAGAACCTTTACCTTTTATGAGTGCAAGGGTGTCATTTCCAAATGAAACCTTCCTTTCCTTTTCTAAGACACTATATGACAGAAGTTTTTCTTTATCACCTATCATATGCTTCGAGCATCCACTGTCAATGTACCATTGATTTTCTTGTCCTTTCGCATATAATGCTATACCAAATCTTTCTGGCTGTGGTTCTTTCTTTCTCCATGTTTTGGGACCCAATGGAGCTTGCTCCTCCTGAGATGTTTGCCAAAACTTACGCCTGCATTCAGAGTCTTCATGACCGAAGTTGTTACAAATAGAGCATTCTATTTCATTTTCAAGAGAAGAAAAATTATTGTAGGTCCTCTTCATGATCCCAATCACATTCCTTTGATTTTGTGCTTCTCGAGTCATGATGGTTTTGTAGGCAACACATTGAGCAGCTTTGTGTCCAAAGTTATGACAAGAAAAACATTGGGTATTAAAGAAATTCCTGCGATTATCAAATCTACCGACCAGGTGATTGTGGTTTCCATTCGTTCTTGAGGCAAATTGAGAATGATTTACCTGTGGTTGGTTGTAGCTTCTGTTCATCCTTGAAGTAGATTGACCCCGATTTACCTGGTGATCTTCTTTATGCCTCTGCTGATGATTGTCAACCTGTTCACTTCTCCTTTCTCCATCAAGATAACTTTTGGAGGTGGATGGCTTCTTTGCTTGAGATGCTTCTTCAATATATCCAAGAACTGTCTTGATTAGAGGAGTATGCTACACTTTGATAATCTCATCTAAAGTTTCAGATCCTTTAGCAGATATAAGATTAAGAGCTTTTGCTTTCTCAATATCTTTTCTAAGTCCCACAATTTCACATTCTAACTTTTCATTGTGTTTTTCCCTTTCAGCAAGTTGGAATGTCAAAGTATCCATGATCATACTCTTTTCTTCTAAACAAATTTTAAGTTTAGAAATTTCTTCATAGAGATCATATTCATCTATAGCATCCAAGAAATCATCATCTTCAAAAGCCATCAAAAGTCTATAATCATTACCATGTTCATCTTCATCACTATTTGAAAGTCCATTGATGTCTTCATGTGTATAATAACTCTTCTTACTTACATTATGTTTTCTATTCCATTTAACTGGTTCCTTACCTTTATCAAGTTTATCTTTATGAGGACATATGGCTGCATAGTGACCAACTCTTCCACAAGCAAAGCATTTGAAAGGTAGCTTACCTCTGAATCTTCTAGAACCCCGTTGAAGGTTCTTGACAAAGTTTGATTCTTCCTCTCCTTCTGACGTATGCCCTGACTCATTGTATTTTCCTTTTCCTGAAGCTTTGAATGCGGCTTCTCTCTTGTCTGATGGTCCCCCTTTTCTCATTTCGAAAGTAGTTAGGATTCCATGCAGCTATGACATAGTAATACTTTGAAGATTCTACTTTTCTTCTATGGCAGAAACTTTTGATTCAAACTTAAAAGACAAAGATCTTAGAACCTTTTCAACTAAAGTAACTTATTTTATTTCTTCACCCAAGTTTTTCATGTGATTAACAATCTCATCTATACGTAAGAAATAATTAGCCACACTTTCATCATTTTGCATTCTGAGAATTTCTTATTGAATTCTGAGAGATTTTAGTTTTTCACGTTTTACCTAATCATCTCCTTCATAACTTAGAATGATATTGTCCCATATTTCTTTGGTAGTTTTAAGCTGTATAACCTTGACAAATTCTGATTGAGATAGAGTCCCCAATAGAGTATTGACAACCTTTGCATTTGTTTCATACTGCTTTTTACCAGCCATATCTATAGGAGCTTTTGATGGAAATGTGTATCCTCCTTCCACAATATCCCAAACTTCTATACCAAGAGATTGAAGATAGGCTGTGGTTCTTACCTTCCAATAGATGAAGTTGCTTCCATTAAAGATTGGTGGCCTGATCGATGCCTCTTTTTCGTAGTTTCTCATGATGATAGATCTTCCTTCAAGTGATCAAGCTTCTTCTGAAGGACTTGCTCTAATTCCAATTGTTGAAAATAATACTGAGACGGGGGGTGAATCAGTATTAGCAATTTAATAGTTTTTCATTTCTATAACCAAATTGATATACGCTACTCCTATTAATTAAACCTACGTATATACACAACTGTGTCTAGAGAAAACCGTGTATATCTTGCAAACATCTAATTTAGTTAGTTGATCTTAATCTGTGTATCAGAACCATAAAATAGTAATCAAGTGTAGTAAAAAGTATAGACAATCACACACATGAACACAAGATATAAGGTGGAAACCCAATGTGGGTGAAAACCACCTGCTGCAATTCGTCTCTATCTTCTTTTAATAAGAAACTTCTTTTTACAATATTTCTATA
>APFE030292375.1:11366-26594 GCA_000404065.3 Pinus taeda | reverse complement strand
GGGGGGGGGGGGTGAATCAGTATTAACAAATCAATAATCTTTTCATTTCCATTATCAGATTCATATACGCTACTTCAGTTAAGGATACCTGCGTGTATACGCAACTATGTTTAATGCAACTAGCATATATCCATTAAACTTATGATTCAGTTAATTGATATTCAATGAGTGCATCAGAACATTATTAACCATATGAACAGTAAACACGTGCAGTAAAACAGAACAGATCATCACACATAAGAAGCACACATGAACACCATGATATAAGGTGGAAACCCAATGTGGGTGAAAACCACCTACTATAATTCGTCTCTATCTTCTTTTAATAAGAAACTTCTTTTTACAATATTTATGTATTGGTGCAGTCTTATACCAGTACGTAGGCTTCTACCTGCAGAAGACTACAACCTTCCCTCGTTCTCTAGCTTCTCTTGGAAGGGAGCTACAACCCCCTTAGCTCTTGTACTAGCTGATGTACTAGTACGTAGGTGCTGACTTACAGAAGGCTACAACCTTCTCTTTTCTTCCAGGGACCACGTTTCATAAATTTTTAGACTAGATCCATCAATAACATCAATAAAATATCAAATGTATCCACATTAACCAATCTCCTTTGCACAAAAAAAAACTGAATCAAACAATCACTTTTCTAAATATTGTAACCAAAATGCAGTAACAGTAACCAGAAACCAATCCTGAACCCAGTACACTGCAACAATAAATAGAAGTAGCTAAAGCATATTTTATGAGACATACGCTACTTCAATATGTAGAATCTGCATGCATACGCTTTTGTATTAAGACAAACCTACATATACGTCGTTTTGAATTATCGAACCAGCGTGTATACGTGCCTTTGTTATGATGAACCTGCGTACAGATCTATAAAAGATAATTTATCCTTTCCAATTATTCAGACATCAGTTATACCCAGATTATCAGATTTATAGATCAAGTCATGGGCCAAATATAACAGATCAAAATCACACAAAGATACTTCTCTTCAAGCCTTAAGATCTTGACCCATCAATAGAAAATATCCTTCTTCTAGCACTCAGGTTCCTCCTTGATTCAATTCCAGCTATGCACCATAACCCAATGACCAGTATTCTAGATCTTGCTCTTCATAAGATATTCAATCCTTGAGTGCCTTTGCCTAATGATTTCCTTCCCCTTTTATAGTCTTAGGCCTTACTCAATACCATGGTCCAAAACCACTTAGAATCAATACTTAGGTCCTAATACCTGGGTTCAACACTTTGAATGAGATACCATGGTCCAAAACCATAGGTCCAAATACCAAGGACTAGATACCATGGACTAAAAACAAGTTTTCCCACATGTATGTGCTTTTCCTGGCATAAAAGTGTGTGCATACGCTATGTAGATTTTGATCGGTGATCCCGCGTGTATACGCGACTTGGTTAAGTGGAACGTGTGTATATCTCTTTTTCCTTCATTCTGAGAGCCTGAATTGTGATTTGTCATCTGAGTGAGTTGCCATCAAGGACAACACCTATGGCATAGTGCCAAACTAGTGTCATAATGCCAACAAAAAAATAGGTTAAGAGCTTTCCTCCACCCTTCGAACTCACAGTTAAACATTAGAGGTATTTTGAGGTCTAAAATGGGTCTCCCAAGAAAAATGTACAACAAAATTAAACTTTATAATAACCAATAGGATTCAATATGATGATGTTAACCATGGGGGATGATTCACCGTTTCTGGAGTAAAAAGGTATAAATATTAAATAATAATAAAATAATAAAACTACTTTTTCAACTCATATTTTCAACTTATCTCCCTAATGTTTTACTCAAAATTCAAGCGAAAGTACTCATTGGATGTAAAATTTGATTCATCATACAAATATTACCCATGTTCTATAATTTTGATGGACCCTACTACACTAAAAATGAGAAATACATAAACAAAAACATGATTGCAATCACATCTTTCATGTATTTCTAATTTATCATGTAGCATGGTCCATAGAAAGTATTCAACATGGGTACTTCTTGGATGAGGAATCAAATTCTACATCCAATGAGTGCTCTCGATCGAAATTTTAGTTAACCCATCAGGGGATAAGTTGAAAATACGAGCTGAAAAAGTAGTTTTTTCTTTCTTCCCACTAAAATTTGATGATGTAATATAATATTATTTTATTATTTCCACTATTATTTTATAATTTCCTTAGGAGGCCCATTTTAGACCTCATAATTCCTCTAATGAACACCCCTTCCCCCAAGTGGAAAATAAAAAATACCCTTGACCTTCAGATTTATCTAACAACCAGGTCACTAGGAGAGTATAATAAGGCCCGAGATAGCCTCCCCCTCACCAACAAAAGCTAAGAGAATTTACAAGAAAGAACCAAAACATAGGGCAAGCCCAACTAGATGTTGATTGAACACCCCAATTATTATAAAGAGAATTTAAACTTACGTGAATAAATACCTTTCCCTGAACTACATGGCATGAGCTATGGAAACTTAACATTCCATGAACAAAAACTAAAGGCATGAAGATGAAGCAACAGCCTAGTAGCTTGTGTTCCAAGATCCCAAGGGAAATCCAACAAATCAGTGCCAACCCAAACTAATCAAGCTCAGGCATCCACCCTGTTTCTCACCCAAGGCCTTGATCCCGACGAGGTGTCATGGAACCCATCATTAGCACCATTGTTCTCTACTCTGTCCAAATTCATCTCCTGAACAAAAAAACTACAGAAGCTTTCACAATGTCCCATGTGTTTAATGACGAAGTGTGCAAGTTGTCTTAGCACTCGCTAGCATTAAGGTCTAGGGCGATATGTAATGGTGCTATGAATCCGTGTGTTGAAGTCAAATGAGCTCGAGTGGGTTCTCATAAGGTAGGTCATAACCATGAGGGTCACCCCCATCGAGGGACTTTAATCTTATTTTAATTATTTATTTTAATTTAATTTTAATTAATTATTTTATTTTATTTTTTACTTTCTTTTAGGTAATTTGACTGATTCAAAATGTTAAACACGATAGGTCAACATAGGATAGGACATTACAACATCTCTATCATACTAGGCTGGAGAGAGCTTCTTGGTGCAATAAAAATATCTAACAATTTTTTTTTTAAAGCATGTTTGAAATTGAAACATATTTCCTCCACGTTATAAGTATAATTTACACTTTATCAAGATTTTTTCAATTGAAATGAGTTTATGAATACCAAAAACCAAAAGTGAAGTCTTTCAAGAGAGAAAAAAGTATCAAATCCATAGAAAAAAAAAAAAAAAAAAAAAAAAAAATTAATGAAAGTAGGAGCTTTGTAAAACATGATGTTTTGTAGTAATCAAATAACATTGATATGTGTCTAATGATCTATATATATTCTTGTAAGGCACATACTAATTTTCACTTGTAGAAGTCTTGATTGAATTGTTTTAATTTTCCGAAAAATGTAAAGTTAAAAACATGTCATAATTTTTAAAATTCCAAATAAGACATAGCGTACCGAAAAAAGTTACCAACATAATGAAAATTGTACTGAGTTCTCATTTTTTAGAGGTGACAAAAATTCATGATATTCATGCCGATTTTGAAAAATTTGATGCAGTATCAACCATTTTTTTTTAGCATATTTTTGATACCTTAAATTTTCTTATGTATTAAATATGAATTTATTTTTTTTAAATGTTGGTGATTTTCATGTTGATTTTGAAAAGTATTGATGTAGCATCAACCTCTTTTTTGGGGGGAGTTATTTTTTACACTTTAAATTTTTTGATGTATAAAGTATGGACACATGTTTCAAATTGTTGTTTATTTTCATGTTGATTTCGAAAATTGTTGATGTGACATCAACCTTTTTTTTTCCTGGGGCAGTGGGGGGCATATTTTTGACACTTTAAATTTTCTTATGCTTTAAGTATTAACACATTTTTTTTTAATTTTAGTTCATTTAAATTTTTTTCAAGTTGTTCAAGTGAGTTATTCCTTTTTTTCTAAGTTTTAAAAATTTTAATAAAATTAAGATTTGTAGTTAGGATTTTTATATATTTATATTTTTTTCTTTTTTATTTTTTATGCTTTAAATTCTTGGTTTTTTGTTTTATATGATTGATTTTTTTTTTATTTTTTTTTTTTTTTTTTTTTTTTTTTTTTTTTATCTGGATCAGATTATTATATTATTTCTCTTCCATGTCAATTATTTTAAAGTAGGAAAAGTGGACGAGCCAGCTAACAAGACCATTTTTATAGGCAAGGCCCAATTTGGCAAATCTTCAAACCTTCGGTAGCATTTTGAGGCATCAAAGGATGTTTTTAGGGAGAAAAACTTTGTCACTTTAGCACCACACCTCTTTTCTATATTCTACACATAGAGATCTTTCCAAAAACACAATAATTGTGTCAATTAGACTCTTGTATGCAAAAGTTATACCACTTTGAAGTTGAACTTCCCATTTTCACCACCATAATTTCAGAGGATGCCATGTCAGGCCCCATTATTCATTAAAACGACACTAGCCATGTGATTATGCCTTTGAAGACTCTAGAAGATTCTATATTGTAACTTTGGTTAAGAGTTAAGGTAGTCAAACCTAACCACTAGTAGGTTATCAAGTGGTGTTATAACTGGGCCACTAGGAGGAAAAGGGGTTTCATTCTTTCGAGTGCAGTTGTTCCATATCTAAGAAAAAACAGCTAGGAGGAATAGGAGGTAAAGAACATAGAGAGGATTTGTGCACTGTATTAGACCATGAGCCACATGTCATACTTCTTTGTTCTCGCAGTCATACTTCTATTTAGAGAAAGAGAGCGGAGTGGCCTCACCTTCCAGTTAGGTTTTTCTCTCGAAAGGGTTTCTGATAGCATATCGTGTGTCAAATTTGTGTGTTATATTTTATTTCATTGTTCATTATTTTTTGTGTAGTTTTAAAATCACATTCATGTACTATTGACAATAAATTTACAGATATGAAAATCTGATAAAATTGTAATAGTGTAAAATTTCCAATTTCAAATATAATTTTATCAAATCTATTGTGACAAAGTGTCCACTGGAATATCCACATAAATTTACAGATTATTGTTTTTATTTCTTTCTTGTCATTTTTAAATTTCTAATTTTTTTTTTTTTTTTTTTTTTTTTTTTTTTTTTATGTTTATTATTATTATTTTTACTTATTATTAGTTTTTTAATTTTAACTTTTCTCTTTATTTTAATATTATTTTTTTATGGCTTTTATTTTTATTTTTATTACTGTTTGTTGTTGTTGCAGGATTATGTTGATGCTCAATTAGCAAGCTAAACCCACTATTTGTCAATTTGGTAGTTGTTTTCTAAGTTTTTGTTTCAATGCATTAAGTCCACTTTCATTGTGTACCAATTTGATAGTTTCTTTTTAAGTTTTCATTGCATTGTGTCAAGTTGTCATATGCTAAGTTTTTAAAAGAGTTATACTTTTAACATTTGGTATAATGACTCTTTTATTTAGATGTTACTTTTTAAGGTTTTTTCAGTCATGATATTTGGTCTTGTAATATGTTGAAAATTTAAGGTTTTTTAGAGTCATGATATTTGGTTTTAACTTCATGACTAAAAAATGTCGAAATTTTAAGGCTTTTCGAATTCCTAATTTTTTATCCTTAACACCATGGTTGAAAAATGTCAAAATTTTAGATTTTCTCAGAGTCATGATATTTATATTTAACACCATGTTTGAAAATTGTTGGAATTTTTAGGTTTTTCAAAGTCATGATATTTTATCTTTAATCCTATCATTGAAATCTTTTGGAATTTTAATATTTTTTTGAGAAATGATCATTTATTTTTACTATCATTGCTAAAATTTGTTGGAATTTTAACCAAAATTTATTTATGGGTATTTTTTCATGTTTATTGCACAAAAAAACAAGTTTTAATGTCATTGTTAAAAATAAAAAAATAAAAAAATTGTAACTCGAAAAATAAAAAGGATGATGTTACATCAAGTTGCATCAACTCTCTTTGTTCTGGGGTGTTTTTCCACGTTATTTTCACAAAAAAATTGGATTTTAATGTTGTTTCTAAAATAATTTGGATTTTTAAATTGGAAAAAAAAAAGACGTTGATGCAGCATCAACACCTTTTCATTTTCAGGGTTCTTTTTCATTTGTTTTTGGGCAAAAATAGGGGTTTTGGGGGCTAATGGTCTTGTTTTGAGGTTACGGTTCTTGATAAGTTGGTAACTTTGTTACCAATCATATTTTTAAGTTTTCCTATCAAACACTCAAGTTATCACTCCATGAACCAAAATCATTCAAAGAACACTTAAAAACTTAAAAATATTGAAAAATAAAATATGATAGAACCACCACTTCAAATTAAGAAACGTAAGATTGAGGGACATGAAGAAAACAAAATTAAAATTTAATGGGTGCTCCCTTTAGTGGTGTCAAAAATTAAGGAGAGTTGTCGAAGGCTCAACAAATGGAAAAACATTGGGAATAACAATTATTTCTATCTATTTTTTCCTAAAGACTTATTTTCACTTAATGTTAATGAGTCATACTTTTGTTTTTGTTATAACTCTTTCTTAGAAATTTTAGATAGTGAAATTTTAATAATACAAATGAGAAATAGATAAGTAGACATGGTAAAAATTTCAAGTTTTGGTTCATTGTAAATTCATATATATAGCCTATAAAAGTTAGGTTTTGTGACTAATCTTGAAATTAGTCTCAAACAAGTGATATTTTTATTTTCATTATAACATCTTGTTGATAGGTGGAAAAATTATTCATACAACATGGGATCATCACCCAATCAAGGACCTAATTAGGTGTATACTCATTTAGTGGTGATGTTCAATGATATGTGGTCTTGATTTCTACTAAATGAATTTATCCTAAAAAGGAGACTTTAAAAGATGCTTTCCTAATTCCCCAAGGATGGTTCCAAGGAGTGGGAATTACCATTGCCTTGATATAATGCTAGCTTACATGAAGGGGGTATGAAAATGACAATCTACTTTCCACATTGCCTGCAGTCCTATCACTTCATAGATTTTGACACAAAGTGGGCACAAGGTTAAAGGCCATTTGGATATTAAAAGTTGCATAGTGAGGTACAGGAGAACTCAATAAGATAATTCCATCATATTGGCAGAGCTAGAGGAAAATATTGATAGTATAGACCACAAGTTGACCATTCTAGCTAGGGATCAGCCAACATCTCCTTCTCCTCAGATGAGGGTAATGACCAACTACCATGGACGCGTAGAAATTCTACCCAAATGTTGTTATGAATCACTATATTTTAACTTGTGACACTAGTAGCCTTATATGTCTTCTCATGTAGATATATTGCATGGTATAGCACAACCATCATATTTTTATAAGTTTATATTTACAAGATTATGTAGCTAGACAATGTCTTAGTAACCTCAAGACTCTGGACTTATGTTACTAATCTAGTTTGCCTTTGGGTACAACATATCAAAATAAATTTTGTGTATGTAATCCTCATTTGAGGTTATGCAAAGTGTCTGGCACACACACACACACACACACATATGCTTTTCGGAAAATAATGCAATCTAATCTAATAACAAAAATAAAACTATATAATCTATCTAAATATACCTCCTATTCTAAATCTAACTATCCCAATTAGGATAAAGAAGTAGTTCATAATATTCCAATTTGGAGCATAAACCGCTTTAACTATAAAATATTAAGAGGGACATAAATTGTTTTAGACAAGAAATAATTCACTACTTCAACAATTTGGTAGGCACAATGTGTAACATAACTTATAAAAAATTACATTAACATTTCAACATGTAAATACAATTAGCAAAAATAAGAAGGATAATTCAATTCAAAGATTGAAAATACTTCCTAATCTTATATATGAATAGTATAATACATTTACATTAAAATATGAGAATATTCCACACATCATTATCAAGAATGTCTTTTCACTAATCTTAGGCTTTCAAATCCTTTATCAAATTTAGATAATAGTATACAAATCTCAATGTTTAGATTCTTCAACCAAACAAAATAATAACATTTGAAATAGACATGATAATAGCATACAAGTTTGAGTCCTTCTACATGTTTTTCCTTTCTAGGTAATCAATCCTTCCTATATTCTTTATGGTAGAGCACAAGTCTCAATTCTATATTACAACCTTCAACTATAATTTTAAAAGATAAACCTAATATAATGTAAGGCCTCCTTATCATGGCTCAAGTATTCATTTTAATCTTATTAATAAAAATGTATATGTTTGAATTCCAAAAATTCCAACTCTCTTGACTCTATTGTGATGCCTATTTTTATAACAAAATAAATGTTTTTCTTAAACTTTTCTTTTTTTTCAAAAATGAAATGGAAATTCATTAAATTTATCTGAAAGAGACACATTAAAAAGGAATACAATTTTAAATCATCTTATTATGAATTTTTTCCTTCTTTTTCAATTCAAGATTTAAATATTAATTAAAGATCTTCTAATTGATAATAATCCTTCACATTAACTCCTTGATACTTGAAATATGTTTCAAAATAAAAACAAATTCAATAATTATACACAAAAAATAAATAACAAAATACTATAGTTAAGAAATCACTAATTAATATAAAATAAAATGTAAACGAATAAAATAATAAACATATGTATTAGAATTTATTTCATTCCTTTTGTTTATGATTTTGGTTTATTTTTTTAAAGGTAATTAGAAAAAGTATCATATAAAAAACTAAAATATATTTTAAATATTTACAAAATATTTAGTTTCATTTTTTAGGATTTTTTTTTTTTTGTTGAAATAATTAGAAAATATATATCATAATAATAAAAATATATTTTAAAGATTTCCAAAATCTTTATTTTATTTTATAGAATGGTCAAAATCTCATATCTAGAATAAAATTTTTATTATATAACTGATTATATTCATAAAACCAAAATATTAATAAAATATAATAAATTATTAACAAAATATCAAGTAATAAAAATTGTAGATAAAATTATGAAAAACATAAAGCATGATGATTGAAATGCAAAGCTTTTTCTTCATTTTAATAGTTTATTTATTGCATTATTCTTATTCAATGTTATTCTTTTTTCGATAGAGTAAAAATGTTTTCGCATATGGTTATTATTTTTTTTTATTGAGTTAAAAGTGAAATAATTTTATTTTTAAAAATAAAATATTTTATTATTTTTTTAAACTAAAATATTACATTTTAAAATATTATATTCAAAATTTAGAGTCCAAAAGTTGTCGATGATAAAATGGCTATTTTACTTTAATCTTATATTTTTTGTCATTCAAAGTAATTTTATAAGATTTTTAGAAAAATTGTGTTTATAAACATCATTTCAACAACCCCCTTTCCCTCATTCCAACCAGACTTGTTGAGATTGGGGCTTACAGGAAACCATTGAAAGCAGTTGACATCCATTATTTTTGATAGGCATTGTAACCTTAGCATACTAAAAGAGAACAAAAAGATAACTAGAAGTAATGGCAACCTCTCAAGGAAGGGGATTGGGGGGCATTACAGGTGGAGTTGTAGAGTAACTAACATGCTCATGCATATGAAAATCGATGTGCTCCACCCTCGCTTCCAAGCTGCAAAGGTGATCATTGGTGCGACTGTGGCTGCAACAAAGGCTATCCAACTATTCTAGAATTGTGTTTTGATTGTATTGGATGTCATTTATGTAACCCACAATCTCATTGTGATCTTCATAGTAGTGGTACCTGATAATATCCAATGTAATCTGGATATTTTGAAGCTACTTAGTGATCAAATCCAAACTGGTCAGGGCCATAACATGGCCTGGGAAGCGAGTTATTGAGATGGCAATTGCTTCTTCAGTCTCTCGGTAGTCTGAACTATCCGAGGGAAAGTTGTGGCAAGGCTTGGGATTCCCTACGTGAAGATGATTCCCTCCCCCTCAATGAGGCTAACCACATTGGCGTGGCATAATAAAGTGGTTGAGGAGAAACCTCTGACGAAGGGTGGAGACTAGAGAAAGTAGTTCACACTACCTCCAATAAACAAAGTAGTCTGACCCACGGAAGTGCAGCTCCTGAAGGATGTAAAACATAAACTAGTAAACATACATAGTGACACAAGGGGAAACCACCATTACCTAGTCCTAGCGAAAAATAGGTTAAGGGCCTTCCCCCACCCCCTGGACACACAGTTAAACATTAGAGGTATTTTGAGGTCTAAAATGGGTATTTTGAGGTCTAAAATGGGCCTCCTTAGAAAAATGTACAACAAAAATAAGCTTTATAAGAACCAATATGATTCAACGTGATGATGTTAACCATGGGGGATGATTCACCATTTTTGGAGTAAAAAGTAAAAATATTAAATAATAATAAAATAATCAAACTACTTTTTCAATTTGTATATTCAACTCATCTCCCTAATTTTTTATTAAAATTTCAAGTGGGATTACTCATTGGATGCAAAATTTAATTCCTCATGCAAAGAGTACCCATGTTGCATACTTTCGATGGACCCCGCTACACGAAAAATGAGAAATACATAAAAACGCGTGATTGCAATCTTGTTTTTCATGTATGTTTCATTTTTCATGTAGCATCATGGTCTATAGAAAGTATGCAACATGGGTACAGCTTGGACAAGGAATCAAATTTTTCATCCAACGACCGTTCCTACTTGATACTTGAGTAAATCCATTGGAGATAAGTTGAAAATACGAGTTGAAAAAAAAAAAAATTCTTTTTTCCAACTAAAATTTGATGATGTAATCTAATCTTATTTTACTATTTCGACCATTATTTTATAGTTTCCTTAGGAGGCCCATTTTAGACCTCTAAATTCCTATAACGAACACCCCTACCCCCAAGTGGCAAATAGCTAATACCCTTGACCTTCAGCTTTATCGACAACTAGGCCACCAAGAGGACATAATAAGGCCCACGATAGCCTCCCCCCCATTAACAGAAGCTAAGAGGATTTACCAAAAAGAACCAAAACACAGGGCAAACCCAACTAGACGTCGCCTGAACATCCTCATTATGAGAGTGAGCACTGAAACCAACATGAACAAATAACTTTCTCTAAACTATGGGTGTGATCTCTGTAAGCTTCGGAAACTTGATGTTCCATGAATGAAAACTAAAGGTGTGAAGGCAAAGTAGCACCATAGAAGCTCATGTTCTAAGAACCTAAGGGGAATCTAACAAACCAACGTCGACCCAAATCAATCGAGCCTAGGCTTCCACCCCATTTCTCACCTAAGGCCTTAAACTCGACGAGGCATTATGGAACTGAGCATTAGCACCATTGATCTCCGCTCTTTCCAAATTCATCTACTAAAAAAAAAAACTATAGAAGCTTTCACAATGTCTCATCTATTTAATGACTAAGTGTACAAGTTGTCTCAGCACTTGCTAGCATTGCGATATGGGGCGATACATAATGGCGCGATGAATGGGTGCGTGGAGGGTAGATGAGCCCTAGTGGGTGCTTAGAAGATAGGTGGTAGCCATGAGGGTCACCCCCACTGGGGGACTTTAATCTTATTTTAATTATTTATTTTAATTTTATCTTAATTTTATTTTTAATTTTATTTCTAATTTATTTTAATTTTGATTTTAATTTACTTTGATTTTTACTTTTTTTCATGTAATATGACTGATTCAAAATGTTAAATAGGATAGGTCAACATAGGATAGGACATTACAACATCATTATCATGCAAGGCTGGAGAGAGCCTCTTGGTGCAATAAAAATATCTAACAATTTTTTTTTTTAATTACATAAGAAATTCAAACCTATTTTCTCCATTGGGTAAGTATAATTTTCACTATATGAAGGATTTTTCAATTGAAATGAATTTATAAATATGAAAAACCAAAAGTGAAGTGTTTCAAGAGAATAAATTTATTAGATCCATAAAAAAAACAATAGTGCGAAAAATAATTTTTTAATGAAAGTAGGAGCTTTGTAAAACATGATGTTTTGGACCAATCAAATAACATTGGTTTGTCTCTAATATTTTATATATATTCTTGCAAGACACATACTAACTTTCACATGTATAAGTATTGATTGAATTGTTTTAATTTGCCGAAAAATGTAAAATTAAAAATATGCCATAATTTTTAAAATTACAAATAAAGCATAATGTTCCAAACAAAGTTACCGACTTAACGAGAATTGTACCGAGTTCTTATTTTTTATAGGTCACAAAAATTCATGATTTCCATGCCGATTTTGAAAAATATTGATGCAGTATTAAACTTTTTTTTGAGCATATTTTGGATACCTTAAATTTTCTTATGTATCAAGTATGATTTTTTTTTTTTAAATGTTGGTGATTTTCATGTTGATTTTGAAAGGTATTGATGTAGCATCAACCCGGTTTTTGGGGGGACTTATTTTTTACACTTCAAATTTTATTATTTATTAAGTATGGATAAATGTTTCAAAATGTTGTTGATTTTCATGTTGATTTCGAAAAGCATTGATGTGACATCAACCTTTTTTTTCCTGGGGCGGTGGGGGGCATATTTTTGACACTTTAAATTTTACTATCCTTTAAGTATGAACATTTTTTTTTAAATTCTAGTTATTTAATTATTTTTAAAGTTGTCGATAAAATATTCATTTTGTTTTGAAAAGTTTTACAAATTTAATAAAAGTAATAATTTGTAGTTAGGATTTTTTATATATTTATATGTTGTTCTCTTTCTAATTTTTTATGCTTTAATTTTTTGTTTTTTATTTTCTATGATTGAATTTTTGTTTTTATTTTTGATCTGGATTGAATTATTGTATTATTTCTCATCCATCGCAATCCTTTTAAAGTGGAAAAAGTGGATGAATCAACTAACATGACCATTTTATAAGAGGGACCTAGTTTGGCGCAATAGGGTTTGAAACCTTCCAAGAGCATTTTGAGGCATCAAAGGATGTTTTTAGGGAGAAAACCTTTGTCACGTTAGCGCCACACCTCTTTTCCATATTCTACACATAGATACCTTTCCAACAACATACGAATCAAGTCAATTAGAGTCTTGTATGTGAAAGTTATGTCACTCTGAAGTTGAACTTCTTGTTTTCACCACCATAATTTGAGAGGATGTCAGGTTAGCCCCCATTATTCATGAAAAAGGCACTAGCCACGTGATTATGTTATATAATACTCTAGAAGAGTCTACATTGTAACTCTAGTTAAGAGTTGAGGTAGTCAAACCTAACCACTAGCAATCTATTGGGTTGTTTTATAACTGGCCACTAGGAGGAAAAGGGGTTTCATTCTTTTGAGTGCAGTTGCTCCATAGCTAAGAAAAAATAGCCAGGAGGAATAGGAGATAGAGAACACAGAGAGTATTTGTGCACTTTAGTAGACCATGGGCCATAGGTCATACTTATTTGTACTCACAATCATATTTCTATTCAAAGAAAGAGAGCAGAGCAACCTCACCTTCCAGTTAGGGTTTTCTCCCGAAAGGGCTTCCCATAACATATCTTGTGTCAAATTTGTATGTTATATTTTATTTTGTTGTTCATTAGTTTTTGCATAATTTTAAGCTTACATGCATGCACTATTTAGAGTAAAACTAAAAATCTGGAAATCTAATGAAATTGTAATGGTGTTAAATTTCATATTTTAAATATAATTGTATTAGATCTATTGTGACAAAATGTCCAGTGGAATATCCATAGAAATTTAAAAATCATTTTTTTATATTTTTTTCTTGTCATTTTTAAAATTTTAAACTTTTTTTTATGTTTTAATTTTATGTTATTTTATTTAAGTTTATGTTTATTTATTTTTTACTTATTATTAGTTTTTTTACCTTTTTATTTTTCAGTTTTATGTTTAATATATATTTATTTTGTTTACTCTTTTTGTTGTAGGATTGTTTCGAAGCTCAATTAGCAAAATGACCCCACTATGTGTCAATTTGATAGTTGTTTTTTAAGTTTTTGTTTCAATACATTATGTCCACTATCACTATGTGCTAATTTGATAGTTGATTTTTAAGTTTGCATTGCATTGTTTCAAGTTGTCATAGGCTAAGGTTTTAAAAGAGCTATACTTTTAACATTTGGTATAATGACTCTTTTATTTAGATGTTAATTTTTAAGGTTTTTCCAGTTACAATATTTGGTCCTGAAATATGTTAACAATTTAAAGTTTTTTAGAGTCGTATTCTTTGGTTTTAACTTCATGTCTTAAAAATGTCAAAATTTTAAGGTTTTTCAAATTTGAAATGTTTTATCCTTAATGCCATGGTTGAAAAAATGTCAAAATTTTAGGGTTTTTGAGAGTCATGATATCTATATTTAACACCATGGTTGAAAATTGTTGGAATTTTTAGGTTTTTAAAGTCTCGATATTTTATCTTTAATGCTATCATCAAAATCTTCTGGAATTTTAAGATTTTTTGAGTAATGATAATTTATTTTTACTGCCATTGCTAAAAGATGTTGGAATTTTAACCAAAATTTATTTATGGGTACTTTTTCATGTTTATTGCACAAAAAAAATAGAAAAAATTAGTGTCATTGTTAAAAAAAACTGAATTTGTAACCTGAAAAATAAAAAGGAGCGTTGATGTTGCATCAAGTTGCATCAACACTCTTTGTTTTGGGGTTTTTTTTCATGTTTTTTCAAGAGAAAATTAGGTTTTAATGTCGCTCCTAAAAAATATTGGATTTTTAACCTAGAAAAAATAAAAAGTGTTGATGCAACATCAACACTTTTCATTTTCGGGGTTTTTTTTCATGTTTTTTTGTGCAAAAATAGGGATTTTGGGGGCTAGAGTTCTTTTTTTGAGGATACAATTCTTGTTAAGTTCATAACATTGTTAGGGATCATATTTTAAATTTTTCCTTTGAAAGAATAAGGTCATCACTCCATGGACCAAAATAAATCAGAGAGCACTTAAAAACTTAAAATATTGAAAAATAAAATATCATAGAACCACCACTTCAATTATTTCTATCTATTTTTTCCTAAAGACTTATTTTCACTTAATGTTAACGAGTCATATTTTTGTTTTTGTTTAAAATAATAATTTTAAATACTTGACAAAATATACACATTTTGCATATAAATATTACTAACAGAAGGTGGGGTGCCTTGAGCGCTGCAATCGGGCTAAGATGATTCCTAGAATCGACCAATGCCCACACAACTACTGCATAGCCTGGTTAATTGTGAGAATCAACCTAAGCCCGACCCACCCTAT
>APFE030292367.1:69696-100571 GCA_000404065.3 Pinus taeda | reverse complement strand
AATACTGGAGCCCACCAACATCCTTGCTGCAATACTGGTGCTCATCAAATATATGAGATTTTTCTCGTATGGGCTCTTCACAATGAAAACATCACAAGATAGGTGAGATCCAGGATCTGTGGCCCTCCTTGTTTAGCCCCTTTTTGTTATTCCTTTCCTATGACCTGGGGGCTATGACTAGGTACTTAGCCCTAAGGTGTTGGACCATTTAGATACCTATCTAGAGGCCCCTTTCCCTTTATAAGGTTATCTGAATCCCTTTCCCTTTGGTTCCTCTAGACCATGGGTCACCCAAATATCGGAGCTCAATATATTGGAAATTTACTATCCTTTCCTTTAGTTATACCCTCTAGAATTTGCAGTCACTGATTCCCGATCACCTATACCTACTCAACACTTGGTCCCTTAGCTCCTCCCACGACCAAAGGCCAACTCTCATATTAGAACCACCCAATCAAAGCTTCACAATCGATGATTTCCTTTTGATGCACAACAAATTGCGAGCGATGATCACCAATATTTGATGTGTGATGTCATTAATCCCATGTGGTGCTTCCTAATTGGTGACACGTGTCACCCATATACACCCCCATAGAACCCTAAAAATGCCAAATTTGTATGCCATGTGTTCATCGTACTATCACGTCAAGATAACGTTAACCACCACATGGTCCTTATCGGAACCAATCATATTGTGCGACATGTCTAGTTGGAGGAGAGAGAAAAGGCCCAATCCAACATTAGTTTTTCACTAATTTCCTTTGTTACATTTATCGACATAATGGTGATTTTCATCATCAGAGATGTTTTTACTGCAATTTTCTTATAATGGTCATTTAAAGGTCATTGATCTCTGACTTGCCACCGACTCAAACTCATTGGATCACTGACGTTCAATTTGTGACATCGAAGCTCCAATTGTCAATGTGCGATGCCACTTAATCCTCTGATTTGAAATGTATGATATCGGTGATCGGTGATCGGTGATTCGCTTTGCCCCACTGCTGGTCCCTAGATATTTGCTATCAGTGATATGCCATGTCGTTGGAACCTCCGGTATGCTACACTACCTGATTCTCTAATCGTCTATTTCTGATATCAGACCTCTGCTTCCCTCTTTCCAAAAGCGAAAAAAACCCCCAACTTCAATAGGACATATTGTCTACTCAATAAGTCCATTTTGGGACTTCCATACACTATTGGAAAGTTTATTTTGGGATCTATCTAATGGAAGGGGGGGGGGGAATTTAACTTTGAGCACTATTTTGGCTTGGAAGGTGGCTACAAAATTTTCTTCCCTATTGCACCTCTTGATCAACTGAAGAAAATTTTTGCAGAGGTTGACAAAAATTTCAATGGTGGATTAAAAATGGATATGGAAGGTTTGAAGTAGTGTTTGACAAAGTTTCTATGAGAAATGCTTCCTAGTAGTGAAAAGGTATTATATGAAACCCGCGATGAGAACAAAAGGAATGTTAATCACAATTTCAAAAACTCTAATTTTGGATTAAAGAGCCAACATATTCCAAAGATTGATATGAGTAAGTTTGATGGCAAGGATCTGGTAACATGGATACTATAAATGGACCTACGTTTTTATCTCCAGAATGTGCAACACACACAAAGGGTACACATTGCAACTTTATATTTAGTATCCAAACACTTTGTATTGTATTGATGGATTTGTTCTTGTAAACCACTTGTAACTTGGTTTATTTTTACAAAGGATATGATAGCACATTATGAGGATACAAAGAGAAACACATTCTTTAGCCAATTGATAAATCGCAAACAAAAGGGTTCAATGGTGGAGCACATTGAGAACTTCTAAAAATATAATATCAGAGTAAATGATATTCCATAGGAGCATAGAATGAATTCCTTCATAGGTACTTTAAAGGATAACATCCAACATGAGGTTCACATTTGGGAACCTAATTAATTAAAGAAGGCATTCAGGGTGGTGAGAAAAATTGAAAGCAAAATTATGGCAACAAGGAAGTATACCACTCACAACTATAAATATGGAAGTGTTTTGCTCCTAGCCTTTCACAACCTACAAGGTTGACACCACAGCAATTGGAAGAAAAAGGAGAAAAAGGGCTCTGTTACAGTTGCAATAGAAAATAAACTAAAGGTCATAAGTGTGATGAGAATAAATGATTTTACATAGATTGTGCAGAGGAACAAGAAAAGGAACAAGAAATTTCAAAAGAAGAGGATATACACCAGGAACCAACCCCAGAGAAAGAAGAAATGAATATGACCATATCTTGTAATGCATTGGTAGGAATTAGCACTCCCCAAACTCTCAAGATAGAATGACATATCCAGAAGAAAAAGGTAATAGTTCTTACTGATTTAGGTAGTACACATAATTTTATTCGTTGTAAGATAGCCATGGAAATGAATTGATTCCTATATCCAAGAATAGAGTGGCAAATGATGGTTTCAAATGGCGGAACTATAAATTACTCTGGAAAGTGCCATAATATCAATATAACCATGGGTGAATATGTATTGAATATTCCAATTCTTTCCATTCCAATGGGTGGTTTTGATGTTGTACTAGGAGTCTAATGGTTACAATCTTTGGGGAAAATAAATTTGAATTTTCAATAAATTTTCTTGATTTTTATTTTTTTTTATTTTTGAAAGGAAATGTTTAAACCTCTATTGAGCATAATTGTACAATCAAATCTAATGGCATGAAAAATATTCTAAAGAATGAACAACAGGGGTAATTGTACAATTATGCTCAATAGAGGTTTAAACATTGAAATCGTCTATTTCTCAAGATCTCCAAAAAGTCTTGGACAATTATTCCAAGGTATTTGAGACTCCCAAATTCCTCTGACCTATTCTTTATCATGATCATGTTATTTATTTGATTCAGGAATTGTTCCTCCAACCATCAGGTTTTACATATATCTCCATGCCCAAAAGAGTGAAATTGAACGCATGGTTGTATAACTGCTAGAGGCCAGTATAATTCAACCTAGTCAAAGTTCTTTCTCTGCTCCAGTAGTATTAATGCATAAAAAGGATTGATAATGGCGTATGTGTCTAGATTATAGGGATCTCAACAAGCTCAATATTAAAGATAAATTTCCCATTATTATCATTGATGAATTCTTGGATGAATTACATGGAGAAATTTACTTCACCAAGCTCAACCTTTGTCGAGGATATCATGAAATTAGAATGAAGACTAAAGAAATTCTAAAAAAAATAAATTTAGAACTCATGAAGGTCATTATGAATTTTTGGTCATGCCTTTTGGCCTTACTAATGCACCTTCCACATTTCAAGGTTTGATGAACTCCATTTTCAAACCTTTCCGTAGAAAATTTTTGTTAGTATTTTTTGATGGTATACTAATCGACATGAAGTCTTGGAAGGATCATGTTCAACATGTTGATAGGGTTCTCAAACTATTTGAGGAGAAACAATTAAATGCAAAAATATCCCAATATTTCTTCAGAGTATAGAAGATGGAATATTTAGGTCATATTATGTCTCATGAGGGTGTTAAAGTAGACCCTAACAAAATTAAAGCCATTAAGGAATGGAAAATGCCCACAACCCTAAAGCATCTTTAAGAGTTTATTTGGTTGATAGGTAATCATCACAAGTTTGTTAAGAATTATGGGAGAATAACATTGCCTCTAACAACATTACTAATGAAGGATATCCTGATGATGGATCCCTATCGGGATTTGAAACGTTGATGGAAAAATGGTTTTTATTGTAGGTTCTCTAGTTACTAGGTTACGAAACTAAGGTGTTTGAACATCTTAAGGAGTTAATGCACCAAGCATCAATCTTAGCTACACCAAACTTCACAAAAACCTTTATTGTGGAATGTGATGCCTCAAGAAATTTAATTGGTGTTGTTTTAATGCAAGAAAGAAGACCCGTTTCTTTTGAAAGTAATTCAATGAAGGGAAAGTATTTACACAAACCTATTTATGAGAAAAAAATGTTGGAAATACTACATGCACTAAAGAAATTACGAGCTTACCTTGTGAGAATACACTTCAAGATAAAAACTAATCACAATAATATTAAATACTTTTTAGAACAAAGATTATGTTATGAAGAGAAAAACATTGGATCACAAAGATGTTGGGATATGAATTTGAAATCATCTAGAAAAAAGGGAAGAAAAATATTGTTGTAGATCCACTCTCGAGAAAGGATGAGAATGTGGAAGCATTTCTCTGTGCCATTTCTATTATCTAACCTGGTTGGGTAAATGATGCAAGGGATGGATGGAATAAGGACGAAGAGGTGTGTACAACAGTTCAAAAGTTTGTTATGCATCCAACTCACAAAATAGAATAAAAGATAGATCAACTACTTCAAAATTAGTCTCTTCGAGGGGGAAACCTCCTTTACATTACACAAATAAATAATTCTTGGATGATACAAATGAAAAAAACATCCTTTCTATATATATGAGTCTAAGGGGTCACAATATAATCAAAGCCAACATAACAATAATAATATAAGGGCACAACAATAACAATAGTGGGCTTTTATGGGGCACAATAATAAAAATTGGGGACAATAGGGGCACAAAAATAACAATAAGGGCTACAATGACAATAGTAATGGGGGAATCACTAGTATTATAGGGACCTAACATGCCCATGTCCTTTAGAAAGGTGTTGTCCTCAACACTTGAGTAGTTTTTGATGATTTTTTACAATATTCTCATTGTCCCATGTGGAATCTTCAGTGGGTAAGTTGTTCCACTTGATGAGATACTCCAAAATTGATTGATTTCGTAGTTTTCGAGTTCTTGTTTCTGTGACTGCTTCAATTTCCAATATGATTTTTCCTTCCTCGTCAAGTTCTAGCAATATTGTTTGAATTGGGGGCTTGTCACCTATAACCTTCTTTAAGCATGAAACATGGAAAACTCGGTGCACTCGAGAAGCTGCAAGAAGCTCCAATTTGTATGCCATAGTACCAATATTTTGTAACACCTTATATGGACCATAATACTTTGGTGATATTTATTATCCTTCTTATCTTGGTTGAGGAACATTTGTTTATATGGTTGTAGCCATAGAAATACCCACTCACCTACATCAAAACTTATTTCATTGCGATGTTGATCTACCTATTGTTTCATTCTATTATGTGCCAAAGTGAGGTTATCCTTTAAGAGTTGGAGAAGATGTGATCTTCAACTACTTGAACCCTAGATTTTTCTCTTAAATATGATGTGATGGACGGTGGATGATATCCATAAAGTGCCATAAATGGGGTCATTTTCACTGCAGTATGGAAGGAAGTGTTATACCACCATTCAACTAGAGGAAACCATTTGACCCATTGTGTCCGTTTATCAGATACAAAGCAATGAAGATATGTTTTCAAGCATTTTTTTACTATCTCAATTTTCCCATCAGATTGAGGATGATAAGATGAGCTATGAGCTAACTGAGTACCAAGACAAGAAAATAATTTTGTCAAAAAATTTCTAGTGAAAATGGGATCTTTGTCACTTACAATAATCTTTGGATTTCCATGTAGCTTTTGAATTGTTTCCACAAATGCAACAGAAACTATACTAGGTTTAAATGGATGAGATAATGCACAAAAGTGTGCATACTTGGTAATTCTATCAACTACCACCATGATGACACTCTTTCCTTCGGAATTGGGTGAACTTATGATAAAATCCATTGAAACCTCCTCCCAACATTGAGTTGGAATGGATAAAGGTTGTAATAGACCAGGGGTCTTAACTGTTTCAACTTTATTTTGTTGGGAAACCAAACATTCTGCCACAAACATTTGAATATCAGATTTAAGGCCATCCTAAAAAAAACCCTTCTTAACCTTGTGGTAAGTTTTTAAAAATCCTGAGTGCCCTGCTAAGGGAGAGGTGTGCAATTCCATAAGAATATTTTGTTTGAGTTGGGAATTATTACATAGGTATAACCGATCTTTGTACCATAAGGAATCATTTTTCCAGCTAAATGTATTAAATGTACTGAGATCTTGTCATATCTTTTGAATGAGTGCCCACACTTCTTTGTTGTTCTTCCATTCATCCCTTGCTTTGTTTATCCAATATGGTTGGGTAATAGAAATTTCACAAAGAAATGATTCCACATGCTCATCCTTTCTTGAGAGTGCATCTGCCACAACATTTTTCTTCCCATTTTGTAGATGATTTCAAAGTCATAACCCAACATCTTTGTGACCCATTTTTGCTACTCTTTTGAAGATATAATTTTTCAAAAATGTATTTAAGACTATCATTATTCATTTTTACATTGAAGTGTCTTCCCATTAGTTACGGTCACCATTTCTTAAGTGCATTTAGTATTTCCAACATTTCCTTCTCATAAATAGTTTTGTGTGAATAATTTCCTTTGATTGGATGAATTTCTAAAGAAATGGTTCTTTCTTCTTGCATTAAAACAACACCAATTCCATTTCCCGAGGCATCACATTCCACAATAAAGGTTTTTGTGAAGTCCAACGTAGCTAAGACGGGTGCTTGGCACATTGCCTCTTTAAGATATTCAAAGGCCTTCATTGCTTCTGGAGTCCATGAAAATGCATCTTTCTTCAATAATGTTGTTAGAGGTGCTACTATTCTCCCATAATTCTTAACAAACTTGTGATAATACCCTGTCAATCTAAGAAATCCTTGCAGATGCTTTATGGATGTGGGGATTTTCCATTCCTTAATGGCCTTATTTTTTCTAGGGTATACCTTAACACCTTCATGAGATACAATATAACCCAGATATTCCACCTCTTGTACTCCAAAGAAACTTTTGGAGCTTTTTGCATATAATTGTTTCTCCTCCAATAGTTTTAGCACCATGTCAACATGTTGAACATGATCCTTCCAAGACTTGTTGTAGATTATTATATCATCAAAAAATACTAAGACAAATTTTCTAAGGGTTTGAAAATGGAATTCATCAAACCTTGAAATGTAGAAGGTGCATTGGTATGGACAAAAGGCATCACCAAAAATTCATAATGACCCTCATGAGTTTTAAATGTTGTTTTCACAATGTCCTGAGTCTTCATTATGATTTGATGATATCCTAAATGAAGATCCAACTTGGTTAAGTAAATTGATCCATGCAATTCATCCAATAATTCATCAATGACAGGAATGTGAAATTTATCTTTAATAGTAAGATTGTTGAGCTCCCTATAATCTAGCCACATGCACCATGATCCATCCTTCTTATGCACTAATACTTTAGAGCAGAGAAATAACTTTGACTAGGTTGAATTATACCAACCTCTAGAATTTCTTCAACCATACGTTCCATTTCACACTTTTGGGCATAGGGATATCTATAATGCATGATGTTTGGAGGAACACTTCCTGGAATCAAATGAATAGCTTGATCATGATCACAAATAGGTGGGAGGCCTTTGGAAGACTCAAATACCTTGGAATGATTATCCAAGACTTTTTGGAGATCTAGATGATTTTGATGTGAGAACTTCTAGCGAACATAGTTGTGCAATTACGCCTCATTTTTCTTTCTTTAGAAGCTGTTAGGTCCCTATACTACTAGTGTAACCCCTTATTTTTATTAGTGAAACTCCCTTATTGTATTATTGTGCCCATATAGTCCCCATGTTGTTATTATTATGCCCCGTAGAAGCCTTCTATTGTTATTGCTGTGCCCGTACAAATTATTCTTATGTAGGCTCTGATTGTATTGGGACCCCTTAGACTCCTATATATAGAAAGGAGGTCTTTCCATTTGTATCATCCAATAATTTTTCATTTTTTTAATGTAAAGGAGGTTTCCCCTTCAAAGAGGTTGATTTTGAAGTCATTGATCTATCTCTTCTATCTTTTTGTGAGCTGGTTCATAACATATGGTGTCAAATATTTGGATTCTAGGGTTTAGCTACTCCAAAAAGGTCATGGTGGAATTTTCGCTACAATGATTTCGATACAAAGTTTCAGAAGCAAAAAAAAAACCCGTTTGAGAAAAAATGACTCTGCACCCTGGGTCCAAATTTTAGATCTTGTCTCACAATATTTTTAGAGATATGATCTGAGGAAGATACGGTTTTTGCCAGCGCTAAAATTCCATCTAAAACAGGTCATCATTGTATTTTCACTATAATTTGTTTTCTACAAAGGTTAAGACTTTGAAAATAAAACCCATTTGAGCCAAAATATTGGTGAAGGTTGGGCCTGAATTTTAGGTCTTGTTTCACTATATTTTCGAAGATATGTTCCAAGACATTTAGGGTTTTGGCAGGCTCCCAAATTACATCCCAAATAGGTGACCTTGGGAATACCGTCATAACTTTCTCTGTAAGCATCAGATTGAAATTTCGTCGGAAGTTATAGACACAGGATGTATGGTAATTTTATGTGTATTTTTGTCATGTCCGAAGGTCAAAATAGTGACATGTGGCACTTCGTACAAGTTCTCTCTACTGAAAACATATATAATCAGGTCATCTTGGAATATTGGGTATAACTCTTTCTTTGAGAATCCAATTTCGAGCAGACTGGTGACATTGGAAAGATGACACAAAGGGATACTATAGATTTCAATTTTAGTCCTTGGAGATCCAAAAGTACAGAGATACAACAGATTCAAGATCAAGCTGCTAAAAGCATAAAAAAGAATGACTCGAATCAAGAAAATAGAAACACCTAGTAAGAAAATTGGATGGAAGGTTTGAAGAATATGGTTGAAGCTAAGATAAAAAGATTTTTTGTGCCATGGAAGTAGATTTGAAGAAAGGCATGGAATATTTGAAGAAATACATGGAAGGTTTGAAGGAAGGTGAGACAAAACTACTACAAGAAAGGCATCCTAATGATGAAAAGGTAGTAAAGGAAACTCATGATGAGAAAAAAATAAATGTTAATCATGATTTCGTAGAATCCAACATTGGATTGAAGACCCACCATATTCCAAATATCGATATGAGGAAGTTTGATGGCAAGGATGCCATAACATGGATAATAAATATGGAGAAATATTTTGATCAACATGATGTGCAACTATTACAAAAGGTACGTATTGCATCTTTATATTTAGAACCGAATCAATTTTTAAGGTATAAAGGGCTTTGTTCTCATAAACCACCTGTCACCTGGTCAATTTTCATGGAGGAAATGATAGCACATTATGAGGATACAAAGAGAAACACCTTCTTTAGCCAATTGATAAATCTCAAACAAAAGGTTTCAATGGCAGAGCACATTGAGGACTTCCAAAAATTGAATATAAAGGTAAATGATATTATAGAGAAGCTGAGGATTGATGTCTTCATATGGACTTTAAAGGATAACATTCAACATGAGGTTCGTCTTTAGGAACCTAATTCATTGGAGAAGCCATTCAAGTTGGAAAGAAAAATTGAAAGCAAAATTATGGCAACAAGAAATCCTAGCACTCAGAATTATAAAGATGGAAGTGTTGTTGCTCCTAGCCTTCCAAAACCTACAAGGTTGAAACCACAACAATTGGAAGAAAAAGGAGAAAATGACCTTTGTTATAGTTGTGATAGAAAATACACTAAAGGTCATAAGTGTGCCGATAAGAAATTATTTTAAAATGATTGTGAAGAAGAGGAAGAAAATGATCAAAAAATGTTAAAAGAAGAGGATATACACAAGGAACCAACCCTAGAGAAAGAAGAAATGAATCCAACCATATTATGTATTGCATTCGCAGGAATTACCACTCCTCAAACTCTCAAGATAGAAGGACATATCAAGAAGAAAAAGGATAACCTCACTTTCACGCAAAATCAAATGAAACAACATGCAAATAAACATCATAGAGAAAGAAGTTTTGATATAGGCGATTGGGTACTTCTACGACAACCATACAAACAAATTTCCCTCAAGCAAGCTACAAAGGATAACAAATTATCACCAAAGTACTATGGTCCTTACAAAGTGCTACAAAATATTGGTACTACGACATACAAATTGGAGCTTCTTCGATCTTCCCAAGTGCCCCTAGTTTTCCATGCTTCATGCTTAAAGAAGGTTATAGGTGACAAGCTCCCACTTCAAACAATATTGTCAAAACTTGATGAGGAAGGAAAAATCATATTGGAATCTGAATCAATCATGCAAACAATAATTCAACAGCTACGAAATTGATCAATTTCATAGTATCTCATCAAGTGGAAGAACTTACCCACTGAAGATTCCTCATGGGAGGGTGAAAATTTTATACAGAAGCATCTAAAACTATTCAAGCATTGAGGAAAACACTATTTGAAGCAGAGGGGCATGTTAGGTCCCTATACTACTAGTGTAACCTCTTATTATTGTTAGTGCAACTCCCTTATTGTATTATTCTGCCCATACAATCCCCATGTTATTATTATGCCCCCCTAAAGCCCACTATTTTTATTGTTGTGCCCCTACAATATTATTGTTATGTAGGATCTAATTGTATTGGGATCCCTTAGACTCCTATATATAGAAAGGAGTTCTTGTCATTTGTATCATCCAAGAATTGTTCCTTTGTGTAATGTAAAGGAGGTTTCCCCCTCAAAAAGGCTAACTTTGAAGTCATTGATCTATATTTTCTATATTTTTGTGAGCTGGTTCATAATAGAAGATTTGTCATTATGTTAGAACTGATTATATATCTTGGTTTCCCTGTGATAACCTTAATTCAACTTCCTTTCCTCCTGAAGAAAATTTCAAGAAACTTTCTTGAAAATTAAAAGTTATCATACCCAAAGATTGTAGCCATTCGACTCCTATTACAACATGAGCACCACCCATTGGAATGGAAACCATTGGGCTATTCAATACATATTCTCCCATTTATAGCTTAATATTATGGCACTTTCTAGAGAAATTTATGGTTCTTCCACTTACAACTATTACTTCACACTTTGGAGCTAGATATAGGAAGCAATTCATTTCCTTGGCTATATTAAAATGAATAAAATTATGGGTACTGCCCAAATCGATCAACACTATTACCTTTTTCTTCTCAATATGTCCTTCTATCTTGATAGTTTGAGGAGTGGTAATTCGGACCAATGCATTACAAGGTATGGTCGGATTCATTTCTTCTTTATATAGGGTTTTTGCCTGGTGTATATCCTCTTCTTTTAACGTTTCTTTTTCCTTTTCTTCCTCCTCTTCACAATCTATGTAAAATAATTTCTTCTCAACACACTTATCATCTTTAGTTTATTTTCTATCACAACCATAACAAAGCCTTCTCCTATTTTTTCTTCCAATTGTTGTGGTGTCAACCTTGTCGGTTCTAGAAGACTAGGGGCAACAAAACTTCCATATTTATAGTTGTGAGTGGTAGGCTTCCTTGTTTCCATAATTTCTCTTTCCATTTTTCTTGCCAACCTGAATGCCTTCTACAATGAATCAGTTTCCTAAAGGCGAACCTCATGTTGGATGTTATACTTTAATGTCCTTATGAACACATCAATTCTATGCTCCTCTAGAATATCTTTTACCCTTATATTCAATTTTTGGAAGTACTCAATGTGTTCCATCATTGAACCCTTTTGTTGGAGATTTATCAATTGGCTAAAAAGGGTGTTCCTTTTTGTATCCTCATAATGTGTTATCATTTCTTCCGTAACAATTGCCCAAGTAACAATTTATTTATGAGACCAAATTCATCGATACCATACAAATGGATTTGGTTCCAAATCTAAAGTTGCAATGCGTACCTTTTTTGTGTTTTGCACATTATGGAGATCGAAATATTGCTTCATCTGTAGTATCCATGTTACTAAATCCTTGCCATCAAACTTCGTCATATCGATCTTTGGAACATGATGCATCTTCAATCCAACGTTAAAGTCTATGAAATGATGATTAACATTTCTTTTGTTATTGGTTTGTAGATTTTTGTGGAGTGGTTTCTGAGAGGTTGAATTCAGATATTCCACAGTGTTCATCTTTTCATTAGTTGATGTTTCGAGCCTAGACCAAGACTCATCATCAGGACTGATTTACAGAGAAGCGAAAAGTGTGTGATAAATATGGAGCAGGTGGGATGTTGAGTTCTTAAGTAGACCGGTTGATTATTTAGTAAATATTTTAATCTTATTTAGTAAATTTCTTTTGTTCTTATCATGAGTTTCCTTTACTACCCTTTCGCCATTAGTAAGCATTTCTTGTAGAAACTTTGTCAATTCTATCTTCAAATCTTCCATGTTGCTTTTCAGTTTTTCTTCTATACCATCCATCTTATCATCCATGCCATTCATCTTAGCTTCCACACATTTCTTTAAACTCTCCATGTTAGCTTTTGTTACCTTTTGTGAGAGTGAAATTTGTTGCACTTGGGCTCGTAATTTTTATATATCATGTTGCATTTCTTCCTCTTCTTCATGAGTCATGCTAGAGATTTTAGGTTGCTCACTAGGTATTTCCATTCTATTTCTTTAGGCCATCAATTAATGATAATTATGCTTCACTATTCCCTTTGAATCACTTCAAACTAATTTTTCAACCCAAACTTATGCAAAATTTTAAAAATAATACACACCTATTTTCTCTTTGTGGGAGCTCGATATTGAATCTGTTGTATATTTGTAATAGCATATCTCCAAGGTCTAAAATATTGTCATGTGGTAGCCATATAAGTCCTCTTTCCAATGCCACTAGTCTAATTGAAATTGGATTCCCCAAGAAAGAGTTATTCCAAATCTCCCAAGATGACCTGATTATATAGCTATTCAGTAGAGTGAACTTGTACGAAGTGCCCCGTGTTCCTGTTTAGACCTTTGGATCTAAAAAATATACACAAAAAACTATATTCCATGCTATTTCTATAACATCTTATGAAATTTCAATCTGTTGCACATAGAGTTATGATGGTTTTCCCAAGGTCACCTGTTTGGGATGTAATTGAGGAGTGTGCAAAAACCCTAATTTCCTTGGATGATATATCCGAAAATATAGCAAGAAAATATCTAAAATTCAGACCCGAGGTTCATTGACATTTAAGCTCAAATAGGTTTTAATTTAAGCTTCTGAAATATCATATAAAACAAGTTGTAGAGAAAATGTCGTGATAGCCGGTTTGGAGCAGCGAAACCATAGAATCCAAAGCTCTAATACCAAATGTTATGCAACCAACTCACAAAATAGAAGAAAATATAGATAAATGACTTCAAAATTATCCTCTTCTATGGGGAAATCTTTGCTACATTACACAAATGAATAATTATTGGATTATAAAAATGACAAAACCTCCTTTTATATATAGGAGTCTAAGGGGTCACAATATAATTAAAAACGACATAACAATAATAATATAACGGAGCAACAATAACAATAGTGGGATTTTATGGGGAACAATAATAAAAATATGGGGATAATAGGGGCATAAAAATAACAATAAGGGCTACAATGACAATAGTAATGGGGAATCAGTATTATTATAGGGACCTAACAAAGTTACAACGAGATCCCGCTATGTATGATACACAAATAATTCATTATGGTACAAAGATCACTTATATATTTGTAAGAATTCATAACTCAAATAAAAGATTCTTATGGAATTTTACACCTCCCAAAAGGAGCACATTCAATATTTTTAAAAACTTACCACAGGGTCAAGAAGGATTTTTTTTGGGATGGCCTTAAATCTGATATTTAAAAGTTTGTGGCAGAATGTTTGGTTTTCCAACAAAATAAAGTTGAGACAATTAAGGCCCCGGGTCTGTTACAACCTTTATCCCTTCTCAATGGTTTTATCATAGTTTTACCCAAGTTTGAAGGAAAGAGAGTCATCATGGTGGCAATTGATAGGCTTACCAAGTATGCACACCTTTGTGCATTATCTCATCCTTTTAAAGCCAATATAGTTGCTACTACATTTATAGAAACAATTCAAAATCTGAATGGAAACCCAAAGATTATTGTAAGTGACAAAGATCCCATTTTCACTGGAAATTTTTGCACGGAATTATTTTCTTGTCTTTCTACTCAATTAGCTCATAGTTCATCTTGATATCCTCAATATGATGGGAAAAATGATATAGTGAACAAATGTTTGGAACAATATCTACTTTTATTTGTATATGGTAAATAAGCATAATGGGTCAAGTGGTTACCTCTAGATTAATGGTGGTATAACACTTCTTTCTATACCGTAGCAAATATTACCCCATTTACAGCACTTTATGGATATCATCCACCATCCATCACATCATCTTTAGGATAAAATTCTAAGGTTTAAGCAATGGAATATCACATCAAGTATCAATAAAAAGTTCTCCAAATCTTAAAGTATAACCTCACTATGGCACCGAATCATATGAAACAACAAGCAAATCAACATCGCAACGAAAGAAGTTTTGATGTAGGTGACTATGTATTTTTACAACTACAACAATATAAACAAATGTCCCTCAAGCAAGATAATAAGGACAATAAATTATCACCCAAGTGTTATGGTCCTTACAAGGTGTTGTAAAAGATTAGTATTATGGAATATAAATTTAAGTTTCCTGCATCTTCTCGAGTACACCTAGTTTTCCATGTTTCATGCTTAAAGAAGGTTATCAGAGCCAAGTTTCAAGTTCAAATAGTATTTCTAGATCTTGACGAAGAAGGATAAATCATATTGGAGCGAGAAGCAAGCATGGAAATGAGAACCTGATAGCTACATGATCGATCAATTTCATAGTATCTCATTAAGTGGAAGAAATTACTGTCGAAGATTCCACATAGGAGGACGAGAATTTTATATACAAGTATCCATAACTACTTGAGTCTTTTTGACAACACATTTTTTAAGGAGAGGGGCATGTTAAGTCCCTATAATTCTAGTGTACCCCCTTATTGTTATTGTTAGTGTAGCCCCCTATTGTTATTTTTGTGTCCATCTAGCCTCCATATTATTATTGTTGTGATCCATAGAAGCCCACTATTGTTATTATTATTATGTAGGCTCTCATTATATTGTGATTATTATGTAGGCTCTTGTCATTTGTATCATCCAAGAATTATTCATTTATGTAATGTAAACGAGGTTTCCCCCTTAAAGAGGATAATTTTTAAGTTATTGATTTATCTTTTCTTCTATTTTGTGAGCTGGTTGCATAACACAATATTACAATGTGACTTGTATATTTCATAAGACATAAAAGATTTGTTACAAACTAAATTTTGGATCTTTTTATGTATTTGTACCATTTTTTAATCAATGTTTATACCTATTACCAAATTTTGATTTTGAATTCAATGGACTTATTTCATTGTATATTACTATAAATATTGGCTTCAATTTATTAGCTTGAACTTTCGAAATTAGGGTCCCTATCAATATCATAAGATTACAAACTATCTCAAGGTTCCTAGCTACTATAAGTAAATGTTTGGATGCCAATAATGAAAGATGAAATATGGAAACAACTCTTATCAACCAAGATCATGTTTGAAAAATTGACCAAAACATTTTGGCATGGTCAATCATGGAGTATTACATATGAGCAATGAGTAACAATATTAGAGCACTTGATTATCACTATGAATATGTCTAGGAGACTTGAACAAAATTTGCCATGTACTTGAATTTAGATCCAAATGAATTTTATTAGTTGAGAAAATACAAGGCTTTATATTGGACATGGATACAAATGATTTGATTGTCTGGTTTAAATTTACCTAACAAACTTGTTGCTTTTCCTTTTAGCAACACTGCGTGTACTCTCAACTCATCTATTTTCGGTGACCTTGAAATCTCTGTGATGCTTTTGTATTCATAATTGCTGCCATGAAATAATATATTAGAAATTTTGAGTTGCAGATTTAGGGTTTTAAATTTATTGGATCTCTTGTTGATCTGGAGATGGAGGAGAACTTATCCTCTCAAAAAATAACTACCCTCTGATGCTTTGCAAGTACAACAAATGGGTCTTTAAAGATAAACAAGTTTCACAACCTCTTCAAATGGTGAGTTTAGGTTTTCACATCAAGTTGAAAACGAACAAATTCACATGCAACCAAAAACGAAAAACATGGAGAGAATTAACTGGAGTTTGATGAAGGAGTTACCCCCTCTTGTGCCTACTCCAACTTCTAGGCCGCTCTATTGATTTTAGTGGAAAATGAGTACATACAAATTGTTGACAGTAGAGTGTCTTGTTTCTCCTACAAATAATTCTCACTTCAAAAATATGGCTCCCTACAACATGTTATGAAAATTTCAACATAAAAAGGACTCAAGCATCAGGTCCTTATACTCCACCTAAAATCCAAATACAAAAATCATACAACACTTCCACATTGAAGTACTAAAAATGGCTTCTCTCATGGACACATAATGAGAATATACTAAAATGATATGCTCTACTAAAGTAACAACTACTGTATATGAAATGAGAAGGCTGGAAAGCCTATGACTAGGATCTCTCCATGCTAAAAATGCCTTCACACTGCTTCAATCATGTGTTTGTCTCTGGAACTAAAAAACTTGAACCTACAAGAAATCCTCATAAAGAGCTAAAATAAAAAAATTGAGGTTGCCAATGAGTTCAAGATGCTCAGAAACCCCCATCTAGGATCTTATTGAGCTCAAAAAGTTTAAACGTTGAGCAAGTTATGCTTCTCCAAGCTAAGCTTTGCTATATGTCCTGCCATTTGGAAAAACCTCCTAGTTGTCCTGAAAATTCGCCCTTTACAGAGTCCGTCCAGTGAAAAATTTTCTCGAGACCAGCGTGATTCCTACCACAAAAGGGGCAATTTGTCACCACCTTAAATTTCCGAATAACCCATATGCGCAAAAAAAAGGCCATATGGAGCGTCGATAAGGTTGGGGGCTAGGGCCAATGGTCTACCCTCGCCGACATTAGATACTCTTCCATTGAGTGTGATCATATCTGGAAATGCGGCCAGGGTGGGGATCAACTACCCACCCCCACGACCTAAGGTCCCTTCCTGTTCGTCATTGGTTTCACGTTGGCCACGTCACTAGGGGCCATGCCTTAACTATCACCCCTTAGACTTGGCTCCAAATCTGGTCCCGTGGAGTCCCATAGCATTGAGGGCTAGGGATGAATCCCTGCCCTGCTCTGGTATCACTGTCTGGCTAGCCCCCACTAGGGTTGTGTGGTGATAATCATGACCAGGGAATGGGGCTGGTCCATCTCCCCTCTGACTTTCCTTCGCCACCAATCCTATGGATGGTGTTATGACAAGGGGCTAGGGCTAATGTCTAGCCCCACCCCCCAATGTGAAAACCATACCACTTTAAATATTCCATGTGACCCTAATCGGTTAAGAACGAAAGCACATGTTTGCTAGTAAGTCATGGAGTTTGTGTCCAGCAGGTCATGCAGTCAAACCACGCTGATGTCTTTGGGCCTAAGCATAAAATTTTGACCAATGTGGGGTGCCACATGGCGACCTTTGATTGGGCCATGTGGTGACCTTCTATTGGGCCATCAAAACTACATCAACGAATCCAATGATGCCAATTCATCCCTATATGGAGTGACACATGGCAGTCTCTAATTGGCCTTCCATATGCCCAATTGGAATGTTGATGTTAGCAAAATGAACTACCCAATCAACAACCTAGCTAAACCATCTACAATTGTTTTTTATTGTTCGTCAAAATTTTTAGAACGTTATAACTTCTTCATATGACATTGAATTGAAGTGATTAAAGCATTGCTGGAATCAGGATGACGAAGACTACGACTTGTGCCAATTTTGGGAGATTCTGAACACTTTAATTTTTGAGCCTATTTTTTTATCTCTGGATCATACCTCTCCAGTAGGAACTTTTGGACCCCAAAATTTTATCGTGTATCAGTAAATAAGTGACGAGAAATCTCATTAAATTTCCCGATCTCAATCCTTTTTTCTCTGTTTGACTTGGTTCCTTCAACCTCCAATAAAAGTACTCCACCTTACCTCTATGTGAATTCCTTATCTTCTTGTCAAGAATTGAGTCACAATTTTTCTAAACATGCAAGAACAAAAATTTCGATGGATGGAATCTAAACATTCTCTTTCTTTGGATTAAAAAAAATCATCTGAAAGTCCCTCTTTTCTAATGACAAACTTGATCTTCCATCTAGAAATCATTAGTAGCTTAATGCTTGCCATGCACTGATTCATACTTTGCTTTACTGTCCTCAAGTTGTACTTATATAGTGGCCACATTTGTTAAATGACATACTTGGCTTTGTCCACATATTAATGGTCATCTTTTGCACAATATTTATCAAATATTAAATTCACAAACAAGCTTTATCTTGAAACACTTGTATCAGTGAGTGGTTCACACAACTGTAGACATACTAGACAAAGTAAAAATGCTCATCGCAAAAATTCCTCAAATAATTTGACTTGTAGTTGTCATAAAGCCAAAAAAACATGACATGTCAAATAAAACAAATTTGTTGCAAATAAGTGATTGAACATGACTTCACTTTACAAAGTACCCAAACAAGAATATACAACAAGTACTTATAATTTTACAAAGCAAGCAAATTGTACAAGATAGTCTACCCATCCTTTTCCTATCCCAAGCTTATGGGTTCTCTTTTTTCACCTTCTCTGCTTTGAAGGCTACTTTAGGAACTACATCAGTTTACATTTTGCCACCTTATTGTAATCAATATTGTTGTTACACCAAAACCCGCATGTGTTAGTAAACTAACGGATCACCAGGGTTAATGGATCCTCAAGCAACAATTAAGAACATGTCAGAAAACACATGGGGAGTGTTGGGTTATTCAATGTCCACCAATCTCTCCCCCAACGCGAGTCGGGTGTGATTCGAACTCGAGAAATTTGGCTCTAATACCACTTGTTAGAATGAGGATTGTCGTTACACCAAAACTTGTAGGTGTTACTAAACAAATGCATCACTAGAGTTAATGAATCCTCGAGAGACAGTTAAGCACATGTCACAAAACACACCGGGAGAGATGGATTTTCCAATTCCCAAAATATCTATTTCTTTTCATACAAAGAATTACATGTCTTGTTTTTCCTTCTTGGGATGAAGTTCTGGATGAAGTTTCCAACACTTTTCAATCTGGTGCCCATTCAAGTTACAATGGGTACAAAAATGATTTCGCTTGCCCATCGACAAGGAAGTATTTATAACATGGAGAGAGCCCTCGTGCTTTTTTACAAGGATTTTTTACATTCTCTTGACCATCACCATACATTGCTCACAATTTTCCACGTAATGGTCATCTGCATCACAAAATGTGCGAGGAAACATGTCCCATAAATAATCAAAATCACCAACATTTTTAAAATCCCCATGACACTTATACATGTCATTTAAGCTATGAATTTGATGATGAGAATTGGAATTTTTATGTCCTTTTAAACATTCATCTTTCTTTGGAGACAATTTTCCATTATCACTACTATCATGGTGTGACATATCATCACTTCATGATTTATTTTCCTCAACAACTTTAGAGAACTGTCTAATTTCTCCATGACCATAACCCAATCCTTCATATCGTGGTCATTTCTTCACCTTGAAAGGATTATTTATAGCTTGTCCATTGATTATGAGACATCTTCCTTCATAAACCATATGATTTAAAAACTCCATACCAATTCCTTTGGTATGCTTTGCAAAGGTTGCAAAAGATGTGTTATCAACATAAACTGAAGGAGTAGAACTAGATATGTTAATTACCTCCTTTGATTTATCAACCATATTTTTTGTGTCAGATTTTAATGATGAAGTAGATGATGACTCAAACTACCCACTTTTACCAATAGGCACATAAGGAGAATCTTTTAGATGTTGACAAAAATTACAAGCATCATTCTCAACATAGGTTCTGTATCATATGTTTGGATTATGCCCAAAAATTGGCTTCATATTGGAGGTATTACTTGCTACTTTTGGAATGGAACTTTCACCAATTTGTTCCTCCATTACATACTACAACTGTAGAAACATTTCCTTTTCTCCTCCTCTGCAATTTTAAGCAATCTCCTTAGTTGAACATTCCCCATTCGAAGATATAAATTGATCTCCTCCAACTCTTGGAGTCTTTCACACTTTAATTTATTTATCATACATGAAACTTGGTTAGAACCCACTCTAGTACCACCTGATTGGATTTAGAATATTAGATTGTTGTGTTAAGATCCTCCTCAGATTAGAAACAAAATGCTTTCATTGGGCTTAAGGATTCGTGAATTTTTGCAAGTGAAATGATGAGTTTTTATGTTAATTTTATGAGAAATTTAACATAAATAAGAGACTGAACAACAGAATAAACATGTATAAAACATCATCAAGAACACATTGCAATAGGAACATGATAAAGGAGTACACCCCTCCTGGGCTACATCTCCTTGGTCCAGCTTCCAATGCCTTGGGCCTCTCTATTATGCTCAAAAGTGTAAGAAGATGTGTTTACAATGCTCAAATGCTTTTGAAACCTGCTCCAATGAGTCCACAATACTAAAAAATTGTACCCCAGCCTCTTTCTGCTCCTCATTTGGTCAAAAAATGCATTAGTTATGACTTTCACCAGTCTTTCCATAATTTTCTCCTCGAAATCTTACTAACTACTAGTTAAATTCATTATCTGGAGCTAATTTTTGTAGTTCAACCAAAATTGGTGGTCCTGCCAACTTCCCCGCCTATCTCATGGTTAAAACGTAGTGGTCACACGGTGGCTAGGTTCGACGGTTAAGACAACAGTTCTGGTAGCTCCATCGTAAATCGCAATCGGCGGAGAACCGACGATCTTATGGTCCATGAACGCGGCGGGGCGATGTGTGATTGTGATACAACAGACCCGATGGAACTATTAAATGTAACCCATAATATTATCGCATCCACGATCCATCACAATTTGCAATCAACGGAGTCAGGGAGGTAATAGATATACAGGACTCTACACTTCTATGATGTGTGATTATGATTATCCCATCACAACCTCGGTATGTTAGGGGATGATTCATCACATTTCACCCTAGCTTGTTGCGGGGCCGATTCTTTAATGTTGACTGACTTGCAATATGTTAGTTAAGAACCAACCTGCGGGTGTGGCTATAAATCTTGGTGTTGTTGTGGGTGAGGTCGTGGGTTCGACCTCGACCTCCCCACATAAAATTGTATTCGACCTTTGAGAGGGCACATGGTGGCCTTGAGGTTTTCACTTGTCACCCTCGCATTGGTCCACCTGTATAGCCTTCAACCAATAACATCTTGCCAACTCATGCCTATACAAACATACCACAAGGCACTCAACCATTCACTTATGAGATTACGGTTCCACATCATTTGCATAGTCAGTGCCAACTGGGAAACCTAGTCAGCAATACGCACTATTGACTAGGCCGTCCCATTTTTCAGAAAATTTACCTTTTTTGCCAAAGTGAACAGAACGCATTTCTGAGGCCATACGGTGTTCGGCTCATGCAAAACAAATTGCGCTAGATTCAGGATGACGAGCACTAAACATTTTTTCAGGTTCCATACCATTCTGACAACTTTGATTTTTGAATATACTTTTGAGCACCTGATCACTCGTCCCCACTGGAAGCCTTTTGGTCAGCAAAATATCACCTTCAGTTGTCCAACAAGTGAGGGTATAGTTTCCTTACCTTTCTAGTCTTCATCCATTTATCACTGATTTCGAACTTGTGATCTACACGATGCTTGTCGTGCCTTGCTTTGTACTTTCCTTTGCCCTTTCCAAGCTAATCTTGCACTGTTTGATGTATGGAGTTGTTCAATGAACTCTTTGGCTTTGTCCATGTTACTATTAATAGAAACATTCTTCTTACCAAGATGATACAAAACATTATGATGCAAATGGTAAACAAATTCCTCTACTTGATTCATTTGACTCAAGCTTGAATATACATCTTGAAAGTATGTATTTTTCTGAACATAACTTTCATGTAAAACAACATGATTCTTGAGGAAAGTAGTTATACAAACTATAGGCCTAAAAAGTGCATGAACAAACTTGTCGTTTATACCTTTCTTATACCTTTTGACTGAGTGGAATAGTAGAAGAAAACCTATCCAATGGAAGTGAGTTTTTCGTTGTAACTTAAACACTTCACCATTGAAAATTTATGAATGAAAAGAAATGGGCTTACTACATTGCATAAAGATTGTGCCCATGGCACAATCACATACATCAACCTGAAACTGAAATTACTTTTTCAAGTTTAGAAGACTAGGTACAAAGGTTGAACTCATATTTTGTTTTAAAGCATCAAATGCATCTTGTTGTTTTCTTCCCCATTGGAATAATTTTTGCACAACTTTCAAAGAATGCAAATGAGCTACAATAGAAGAAAAAATAACAAAATATTTCCTCCAACATTGAGATGCTCCCAAAAAACCTCTTATCCAAATGACTATCTTGAGCATTGACCAATCCATAATGGCATCAATCTTGGAAATTTCTAACTACAGATCACCTTCTCCAGTATCATGGCCCAAGTACATCAAAGAAGTTTTATCCAATGTACACATTGAAATCTTCAACAAGAAATGTTCTTGACATAATACATCAATTGTTTCTTTCTCGTGCATGACATGTTCATAATGAAATTTTCTGAAAATGAAAATGTCATCCAAGCAGACTATCATGTCTATAAATGGCTTCAAGACATACTTATTCATATGCATGAAAGTATTAGGAGCATGGAAAATACCAAAAAGCATAACAAGGCATTCAAACAAACTTTGCTTGGTTTTGAATGTCATCTTCCATATGTCTCCTTCAACAACTCTACTTTGATGAAAACCACTTCTTGAATCACATTTAATGATATGCTTACTTTTCTTCTTGGGCATCAAAACAAGGGGTGCACCACATGGTAAAGGAGATGGTCAGATGATCCTTTTGTTAAACAAACCTTGGTCTTTCTTTGTTATTTGTGCACTTTCCCTTCTTGACATCTGATGCATGTCAATGTTAGAAACATGACACTTTTGCTGCAATGGCATTTAATGTTGGATTCTCCTCTTGGCAAGAAATCCTTTTACTTTCTGAAACACATCATCATCATGGTTAGCAACATCAACCAAATCCATTTTAAAATTTGAATTACAAACATCAAATGCTTCATAATGAACATCAACATTGGGTTTGATCATAAGAAGCACTAAATTCTTCCTTGCATTCACTAGTCTTTTCATTTTCCTTACATTAACTAATGAATGATTTAGTTTCTTCCGATGAGCTCTCACAATATAATCCACACCATCCTTGAACAAGTGGTACTTGTTTTCATCACGATAGAAGATTTATTTTCCATCATAGAGGTAAGGACTACCCAAAACAATTCCTGATATATCAAGTGGTACAACATCTAATTTAACTTCATCAATGAAGTTTGTTGTGATTGTAAACCGAGGAATACATTTTCTTGTAACCTGTAAGTTTTTGTCCTTGCATATCCAACCCAATGTGTAACGCCCTGGGGACCGAGCACTCCGCGCACGAAGGGCGACCCTCCTACCCGACGACAAATGACACCGAACGGACCGAAAAACAGTTCGGGCAAAGTGACAGTTTGAGCGACGACATGGTTGGCGGTTAAACACACACACAAATGGACGAACAGGTCAAGGGATAGTTCGGACAGCATTTCGCAATGGGCAGTTCGGATGGACGACTCCACAAGCGGACAAATGACAGGATGAACGACATGGACGGACAGGTCGGCAGCGACGTAGCAGGGACAGTTCGGACGTGGCAATATGACAAAACAACGAACGGGTCGATAGCGACATTGCTAGGACAGTTCAGGGGAACGACGAGTGCAGGTCATCGTGGACAAACAGCGATGATCGAGGAGACAACGAAGCAAAAGATCCATGATAAAGTGAATGCGCGCGGGTATAAGGTTAAGGTACGAAGATTTATATGTGGCGTGGTTGGTTTTGTAAACAAAGGCCGACCCGCCAATATAAGGGCCTCAACGAATTATAAAACATAAAGGACGCGTCAGCTTGGCAAAGCAGTGGGCGTCGAAGCATTAAAACGGGGGTTGGCCTAACACCGACACCCCTCTCTAATTCGGATTGGACGCATATAAATATGGAGAGAGCAAGACGATTAGAGGCATCATTCATTCGGTGATCAATCAAGTCTTCTATACGAAGTGCGAGGTCGATAAACATCTTGGACAGATGTAGGCGACTATGGTTCGGACGAAGACGACAGAGGTCAAGTGAGCAGGCTACGGTATACGCTGGACAGTCGAGCACGATAAAGTGCGCAGGGGTGACATTGAGACAGCAAGATACGGGTCTGTGTATTGGCATAGTGAGTCCGCGGGTTCGCTATAGCCACACATAAGAATAGAGTTATATAGTTCAGCGAACAGGTGTGAACCGGCAACAGTCTTGTGTACAGGTCGGGCGTCAATACGACCTGTGGTATAAAACATAACGGGTAGCCGGGCGGATTGCCGATACCCGATTCATTGTAATCTTCGGTGTATTGAATTATCAGTTGGTTTGTAGAAGCCGTGGGTCGTATGACTGTTACACGGACTTCTCAAACGGACAGTTCTATCGTGTGACCACAACTTAGTGCTGGTACACGGGTTGTATGCAATTGGAATTCGGATTAATAAAAGTCTTGGGCAGACTCGGGGAGAGTCGCCCTGTCAGATATCTCATGTGTTCTTACATGTTTCGATATTGTTTTAAGTGAATGTGGATGAATGGTTTTACATTGCTGTTTAAGAATTGTTAATTTATAATTGGAACAGAATTATAATTAATTATATGAAGTTCGGTTATAAGATTAAGATTCGGAGATAAAGATAATACTCGTGCAGCGACAGCGGAATGAGTTTTGAAGGCGTAGTCTATAGGCCAAGTGTTAACTTTGCCCGGTAGTGCCGCACGTTCTCAACAAAAAAAAAATATAGGAAGGTTGAGGGCATGACAGTTGGTATCAGAGCTCGGTCATGAGCTGGAAAGAGCAGGGTTGCTCGACAGAATTTGCAGGTGAAAGGAACGATGGTGGATTGTCGAAACCAGAGCACGAAGGAATAAAATGGCAGCTAATTCTCAATCCGGATCTAACCAGTCCGGGAAAGACATGGGGAGGGAGGTGACTCCCAAATTTGTTGACAAGGTAATTGATAGGATGGAGACCTTGGAAAACTTCTGGAATCAAGGGATGGATTCGCTCAACAAAGAACGAGAGGCCATCGCAAATATCAAAGAAGAGTTCGAAGAGTTCCGAACACAACATGATGAGCTTAAGATGCGGCATGATGAGCTTGAGAAGCAACATGACGAACTTAAGACGAAGTACAAGTACACAGATTTCTTGTGTACCCATCTTGAAGAGAAGCTGGGAGAGGTCGAAGAGTCAAGGGACCAAGGGATAGCCGAAATTGGGAACCTGAAGGGGACTCTCGACAAAACAAGCAAGGCTCTTGAAGAAGCCCAGGACGAGATTGCAGTGTTAAAAAGGGCTGTGAGGCACCATTCCGGTGGAGGAGTGCCACATGTTAAAGTCAAAGAACCTGAATCTTACGACGGGACAAGAAGCGCGAAAGTTCTTGGCAACTTTCTATGGGACATGGAGAAATATCTAGAAAGGCTGAACCTATCTAGAGGTGAGGAGCAAGTTAAGATGGCAGCTTAGTTCCTAACAAACGATGCCAAGATGTGGTGGAGAAGGAGGGCGGATCAGATCACTCATGGGAGCGCTGATGACATTACCTCCTGGGACGAGATGAAGAAAGCCTTGCAATCACATTTCAGTCCGCAGGATGAAACGTGGGAGGCAAGGACCAAAATCAAGTATATCAAGCAGACTGGAAGCTTGCAAACATACCAGCAAGAATATTCGAGCGCAGTTTTGGAACTTCCGGATATGGCCGAGAAGGATAAAGTTTTCAACTTTATCATTGGGTTGAAGCCATGGGCCTGTAACGAAGTAAAGAGGCAGAAGATCAGGACGCTCGAAGAGGCCTTTGCTGCAGTGGATAGACTTGTAGATCACTACGATGAGACTTCTAATGAGAAGAAGAAGTCTAGAAACCCAAGAGAGGAGAAGAGGAAGGACACTCTGAAATTGGATAATGCTCCAAGGGAGAAGAAACCCTTGAAGTGTTGGTTGTGTGCAGGACCGCACACGGTGAAGAATTGCCCCTCTAAACCAAAGACGGTCGCTGCTACTCATATGGATGAAGAAGATGATGCCTCGGCAGGGATGATGCAGATCCTCGGAGCATCAGCTACGACGGAAGTAACCTCAAGGAGGGACCCGGAAAGAAACAGGTTGGAGTATGTGCGCATGAAAGTTGGTGGGACCGAAGTACTCACTATGGTTGATAGTGGAGCTTCGCACAACTTCATGAGCGAAGACACCGTGTGGAGGCTAGGCCTTAAGTTTGTGCCAGTAGAGGCACACATGAAGACGGTGAACTCCCCTCCAACGGTAATTCTCGGCATAGTAGAAAAGGTGGATACGATACTCGGTGAATGGTCAGGCAAGATAGACTTCACCATCGTTCGGATCGACGACTATGAGGCAATGCTGGGAATGGAGTTTATGAAACAATATGAAGCGATGGTCGTACCTCATCTAAGGAAACTCTATATTTACGACGGAAGGTCAGACGTGCCCATAGGTGTGCCAACCATAGGGGTGACTAAGGCTGAGCGTAAATTAGGAGGGATGCAGGTGGAAGATAGTGGGAAGACAGATAAGCGGTTGGCTAGCATGGAGGCCAAGCTTGTCGAACAGGACTTGGTTATCAAGTCACTCTCTGACAGCATCTTGGGGTTAACAAAGAGATTGGAGGTGTTGGAGGATGAGGACAAAGAGGGCATGATCGAGTGGATCGGCAGAGAGCCCCCTGGCTCATCTTCCCTACATTCATCTTAAATAAAACAGGGAATCGGACTCATTGTTGACTGCCCAAGGCAGTGGGTCCGTAATGGTACTTGGGCAGGTTGATGATCTCAACGGGCACCTGAAATGGGGGTTCCCATGAAGTGACGGAGAGATCATGGAACGAGTATTTACACTCGGATATACATGGTGAACTTGGAGGTTTGAAGTGTCGGGGAGCCGAGTCGATGTCTAAATACCGACTTGATGTAGTATGGGATGCATACTCCTACGACGTGCATTGGATTACGGAACAGGAGGGTGACTTGGCATGGAGGACCGAAGAGGACACAGTGGTATGGAGGTTGTCGGGACAACAACGGAATAAGGTGGGGAACGGGCGCTCCGCGCACGAAGGGCGACCCTCCTACCCGACGACAAACGACATCGAACGGACCGGAGAACAGTTCGGGCAAAGTGACAGTTTGAGCGACGACATGGTTGGCGGTCAAACACACACACAAATGGACGAACGGGTCAAGGGACAGTTCGTACAACATTCCGTAATGGGCAGTTCGGATGGACGACTCCACAAGAGGACAAATGACAGGATGAACGACATGGACGGACAGGTCGGCAGCGACGTAGCAGGGACAGTTCGGACGTGGTAATATGACAAAACAGCGAACGGGTCGACAACGACATTGCTAGGACAGTTTGGGGGAACGACGAGCGTAGATCATCGTGGACAAATAGCGACAATCGAGGAGACATCGAAGCAAATGATCCATGATAAAGTGAATGCGCGCGGGTATAAGGTTAAGGCACGAAGATTTATTTGTGGCATGGTCAGCTTTGTAAACAAAGGCTGACCCACCAATATAAGGGCCTCAACGAATTATAAAGCATAAAGGACGCGTCAGCTTGGCAAAGCGGTGGGCGTCGAAGCGTTAAAACAGGGGTCGGCCTAACACCAACACCCCTCTCTAACTCGGATTGGATGCATATAAATATGGGGAGAGCAAGACGATTAGAGGCATCATTCATTCGGTGATCAATCAAGTCTTCTATACGAAGTGCGAGGTCGATAAACATCTTGGACAGATGTAGGCGACTGTGGTTCGGACGAAGACGACAGAGGTCGAGTGAGCAGGCTACGGTATACGCTGGACAGTCGAGAACGATAAAGTGCGCAGGGGTGACATTGAGACAGCAAGATACGGGTCTGTGTATTGGCATAGTGAGTCCGCGGGTTCGCTATAGCCACACATAAGAATAGAGTTATATAGTTCGGCGAACAGGTGTGAACCGGCGACAGTCTTGTGTACAGGTCGGGCGTCAATACGACCTGTGGTATAAAACATAACGGGTAGCCGGGCGGATTGCCGATACCCGGTTCATTGTAATCTTCGGTGTATTGAATTATCAGTTGGTTTGTAGAAGCCGTGGGTCATATGACTGTTACACGGACTTCTCAAACGGACAGTTCTATCGTGTGACCACAACTTAGTGTTGGTACACGGGTTGTATGCAATTGGAATTCGGATTAATAAAAGTCTTGGGCAGACTCGGGGAGAGTCGCCCTGTCAGATATCTCATGTGTTCTTACATGTTTCGATATTGTTTTAAGTGAATGTGGATGAATTGTTTTACATTACTGTTTAAGAATTGTTAATTTATAATTGGAACATAATTATAATTAATTATATGAAGTTTGGTTATAAGATTAAGATTCGGAGATAAAGATAATACTCGTGCAGCGACAGCGGAACGAGTTTTGAAGGCGTAGTCTATAGGCCAAGTGTTAACTTTGCCCGGTAGTGCCGCACGTTCTCAACAAAAAAAAAATATAGGAAGGTTGAGGGCGTGACAGAATGGATACAGCTTGGGATGTAAAATGGTTTCAAGATTACGTTTCTTGAATAAGTCATCAGATATCAAATTAGCTTGAAACCCACCATAAAAAAGTGCGTTGATTTTTGTATGTTTTGAGATTACCCTCACATGAAATAATTCAATCTGTGTTTCTTCATTTGGAGTACTAGTGTGACAATTTTATATACTAGTGCTAGCAATGGGTTCTTTTCCTTTTATCCCCATGGCTACAATTTTAGATTCATTGCTGGAATCATATCACAAATCCTCCTGAATGATGACAACTGTCTTTTCTTTTCCTTTGTTGTTTATTTCCTTTGGTTTTATTTTGGAATGAAGCTTCCAATAATGAGCTTCATCGTGACCCTCTCTGAAACAATGTTTACATATTGATTTCTCTTCTTCCTTTTTAATGGATGCATTTTTCTTTCCCTTGAAACCCTTTTCCTTCTCTTTACCCTTAAATGGATTTTACGACCTTCTTCTAGAGTGTTTTTCCCTCTTACCTCAAGATGAGTGGCTTTCACACACATGCCATCTAGATTATTAGGATTAAACATTAAGATAGTATGCCTAAGGTAACTGTGTAAACCCCCTATATACTTCAACAATGTGTTTTTTGATGGAAAATATACACCTAACATCAAAGTCATTTTTTTGAATTCTTGGGTGTAATATTACACATTTTGACCATTAAGTTGTCTAAAGTTCTGCCAATTCATGATGGCTTTCTGCATATAAGCTAGAGGGTAGAATTGTCTTTTGATTGCTGTAAGGAAATCATTCCAAGAAATTGAGATATTACCATGTTTTTTTAATATCCTCTTGGGTCTTTGATTCCCACCATACTAGTGCTACACCCTCCATTCTCAAGGAAGCTAACTGAATCTTTATGCCATCCTCTTGAAGGTTTTGAATCCTGCAATAGACCTCTATTAGGCCCCTATACTACTAGTGTAACCCCTTATTGTTATTAGTACAACCCACTTATTATATTGATGTACCCATGTAGTGCCCATATTGTTACAATTGTGCCCCATAGAAGCCCACTATTGTTATTATTGTGCCCTTACATTATTATTGTTATGTAGGCTCTGATTATGTTATGACCCCTTAGACTCCTATATATAGAGAGGAGGTCGTGTCATTTGAATCATTGAAGAATTGTTCATTTATGTAATGTAAAGGAGGTTTCCCCCTCGAGAGGCTGAATTCTAAGGCGTTGATCTATCTTTTCTATCTTTTCTTGAGCTGGTCCATAACTTTTGGTATCAGAGCTTTGGATTCTAGGGTTTTTCTGCTCCAAACAGGTCATCGTGGCATTTTCGCTATAACATTTTTCAATGACGTTTCAGAAGCTAAAACAAAGATCCATTTCAAATGAAATCACGTTGAATCTTGGATCCGAAATTCAGAGCTTTTTGCGCTATATTTGTGGAGATATGATCTGAGGAAATTTGTCTTTTTGCAGACTCCTGAATTACATTCCAAATAGGTGACCTGGGGAAAATCATCATAACATTCTCTCTGAGCATTGGATTGAAATTTTGTAAGAATTTACAGAAAGAGGACAAACTGTAGTTTCTTGTATATATCTTTCATTGCGAAAGGTTGAAACAGTGAGACGTGGCACTTCATACAAGTTCGCTCTTCTGGAAAGGTCTATAATCAGGTCATCTTGGGAGATTGTGCATAACTCTTTCTTGGAGAATCCAATTTGGATCAGACTAGTGGCATTAGAAAGAAGACGCAGAGGGCTACTACAGGTCGCAATTTCAGAACTTAAAGATTTGAAGGTAAAGAGTTACAGTCGTTTCAAAATCGAGCTCATAATATCAAGAAAAAGCAAGATGAGGAAGTTTGATGGCAAAGATCCAGTAAATTGGATACTTCAGATGGAGCAATATTTTGATCTATATGGTGTACCGCTGTTACAAAAGGTATGTATTGCATCTTCATATTTAGAACCGGATCAATTTTTATGGTATGAAGGGATTTGTTCTCGTAAACAAATTGTTACGTGGTCAATTTTCACGGAGGAAATGATAGCACATTATGAGGATACAAAGAGCAACACCTTCTTTGGAGCAACACCACAAAAATTGGAAAGAGTAAAAGGGCTTTGTGACATAGTGGAAAGCAAAATTATGGAAACTAGGAAGCATACCCTCACAACTATAAAG
>APFE030292367.1:30997-66531 GCA_000404065.3 Pinus taeda | reverse complement strand
AATCGCACTAAATCTCGGGTCCGAATTTCATATCTTTTTGCGCTATATTTGCGGAGATATGATCTGAGGAAGTTGGTCTTTTTGTAGACTCCTGAATTACATTCCAAACAGGTGACCTGGGGAAAATAATCATAACTTTCTCTCTGAGCATGGGATTGAAATTTCATAAGAAGGAATAGAAATAGGACAAACTTTAGTTTCTTGTATATATTTTTTAGTGCCAAAGGTCGAAACAGTGACACGTGGCACTTAATACAAGTTCACCCTTCTGGAAAGGTGTATAATCAGGTCATCTTGGGAGATTGTGCATAACTCTTTCTTGGAGAATCCAATCTGGATTAGACTCATGGGATTGGAAAGAGGACGCAGAGGGCTACAACAGGTCACAATTTCATAGCTTAAAGATCCGAAAGTACAAAGTTACAATCATTTCAAGATTGAGCTCCTAAAATCAAGAAAAAAGCAAGATGAGGAAGTTTGATGGCAAGGATCTGGTAAATTATATACTTCAGATGGAGCAGTATTTTGATCTACATGGTGTACCAATGTTACAAAAGGTATGTATTGCATCTTCATATTTAGAACCAGATCAAGTTTTACGGTATGAAGGGCTTTGTTCTCGTAAACAACTTGTTACGTGGTAAATTTTCACGAAGGAAATGATAGCACATTATGAGGATACAAAGAGCAGCACCTTCTTTAGAGCAACACCACAACAATTGGAAAGAGTAAAAGGGATTTGTGACATAGTGGAAAGAAAAATTATGGAAACCAAGAAACATACCCCTCACAACTATAAAGATGGAAATTTTGTTTCTCCTAGCCTTCCACAACCTACAAGGGTTACACCACAACAATTGGAAGAAAAAAGTGAAAAAGGGTTTTGTTACAATTGTGATAGCAAATGCACTAAAGGTCATAAGTGTGATGAGAAGAAATTATTTTACATAGAATATGAAGATGATAAATAAAAGGATCAAGAAACATCAAAAGAAGAGGATATAAGCCAGGACCCCACCCCAAAGAAAGAAGAAATGAATCAACCTATATCTTGTAGGACATATCACGAAGAAAAAGGTGCAAGAAGTGAAAGATCACATCAAGAAAGAAGAAATGAATCCAACCATATCTTGTAATTCATTGGTCGAAATTACCACTCCTCAAACTATCAAGATAGAAGGACATATCAAGAAGAAAAATGTTCAAGAAGTGAAAGATCACATTGATCATCAAGAAATGAATCCGACCATATCTTGCAAAGGATTGGAAGAAATTACCACTCCTCAAACTCTAGAGGTAGAAAGACATATCAAGAAGAAAAAGGTCCAAGCAGTGAAAGATCACATCCAGCATCAACAACAAGTTCTCCAACTTTTAAAGGATAACACCACTTCGGTGCAAAATCAAACAAAACAACAGGTAGATCAACGTCATAGTGGAAAATGTTTTGATGTAGCTGATTGAGTATTTTTACTGCTACATCTCAAGCAAGCTATTTATGAGAAGGAAATGTTGGCAAGACTATATGCACTTAAAAAATGGCGAACTTACCGAATGGGAAGACTCTTCAAGGATGAGGATGTGGAAGCATTGTTTTGTGCTATTTCTATTATCCAACCAGATTTGATCAACAAAGCAAGGGATGAATGGAAGAAGGACAAAGAAGTATGGCCACTTATTCAAAATTTGCAAAAGATCCCAATTCAAACAATATTGCCATAAATTGAAGAGGAAGGAAAAATCATATTGGAACCTGGAGCAGTCACAGAAACAAGAACCTGATAGCTACGAAATCGATCAATGTCAGAGTATCTCATCAAGTGGAAGAACATACCCACTGAAGATTCCACATGGGAGGACAAGAATTTTATACAAAAGCATCAAGAACTACTCAAGCGTTGAGGGCAACGCTTTTTGAAGGAGAGGGGCATGTTAGGCCCCTATACTACTAGTGTAACCCCTTATTGTTTTTAGTACAACCCACTTATTATATTGATGTACCCATGTAGTGCCCATATTGTTACTATTGTGCCCCATAGAAGCCCACTATTGTTATTATTGTGCCCTTACATTATTATTGTTATGTTGGTTTTGATTATGTTATGACCCCTTAGACTCCTATATATAGAAAGGAGGTCTTTTCATTTGTATCATCCAAGAATTGTTCATTTATGTAATGTAAAGGAGGTTGCCCCCTTTGTGAGGCTGAATTCTAAGGTGTTGATCTATCTTTTCTATCTTTTCTTGAGTTGGTTTCATAACAACCTCTAACTGACAAATCCAATTATCAAGCTTCTCTTCATTCACTTCACCATTGTACATGGGAAGCTCAAATTTAACATCAAGTTTTAAAAAAGGTGATTTACCAGTTCCTTTGGAAGTATGATGATGAATATGAGTAAGGGTTGTGTTAGTGGAAGAGGGTGAAGATGCTTGTGAAGAAGAAGATGAAGAAGATGGTGGAGAGTGTGGATGTTTGTCTCCATTTCCATTACCTCATTTTCCATTACCTCCTCCTGAAGAGCCTTCTCCTTTGGGAGGTTTGGAACATTTCCCTTATAGCTTGGTATTCCTCACTTCATAGAGGACCTTTACCATCTTTGTCATATTAAATAAAGCATTTTTGAAGGTCTTCTCATCTTCTGGCATGTTTGTAGGTTGTCCTTCATGAGACATGATCTATGGAGTCTCAAATGCAACTCAAGGATGAATTGGTTTTGGAGATTGTGGAAACCTTGCTCTCCTTCCCCTTGACCCAACTTCAGGGCTTCCAGCTAGCTTCCCTTCTCCTCTTTTGAGTTTTAACCTTGTAAGCATGACATAAAATTGCAAATAGTTAAATCCTTCTTTCACAAAGAAAACCTAGTTATCTGATACCAAAATGATATAATTTAGAATATTATATTGTTGTGCTAAGATCCTCCTCAGATTAGAAACAAAATACTTTCATTGTTCTTAAGGATTCATGAATTTTTGCAAGAGAAATGATGAGTTTTTATGTTAATATTATGAGAAATTTAACATAAATAAGAGATTGAATATCATCATAAACATGTATAGAACATCATCAAAAACACATTACAACATGAACATGATAAAGTAGTTCACTTCTCTTGGGCTACGTCTCCTTGGTCGAACATCCAATGGCTTGAGCCTCTCTATTATGCTCAAAAGTGTAAAAATATGTGTTTACAATGCTCAAATGCTTCTAAAACTACTCCAATGAGTCCAGAATACTCAGAAATGGTACCCCAACCTCTTTCTTCTCCTCATTTGGTCGAAAACTGCCTTAGTTATGCCTTCTGCTGGTCTTTCCACAATTTCCTCCTCCAAATCTGGCTAACTGCCAGTTAAATTCATTATCCAGAGTTAATTCTCGTAGTTCCACCAAAATTGGTGGTCCCGCCAACTTCTCCACCGATCTCGTGGTTAAGTCTGAGTGGTCACACGATGGTTAGGTTTGGTGGTTAAGGTGACGGTTTCGGTAGCTCCATCACAAATCACAATCGACAGAGAACCAATGGTCTTATGGTTTGTGAATGAGGTAGGGTGATGTGCGATTGCAATATGGAGGACCTAATGAAACTATTAACTGGAACCCATGATCTTATCGCGTCCGAGATCCATCACAATTCGAAATCGTTGGAGTCAAGGGGGTAATAGATATACAAGACTCTACAATTCTGTGATGTGCGATTGTGATTATTGGTTCACAACCCCGGTATATTAGGTGCCAATTCATCACATCGCACCCTGGCTTGTTCTGGTGATGATTCTTCAATGCCAACCTGCCTGCGATACGTTAGTTAAGAACCAACCTGCAGGTGTGGTGGTAAATCTTGGTGTTGTTGTGGGTGAGGTTGTGGGTTCGACCCCAACCTCCCCACACAAAATATTGTTCCACCTTTGAGAGGGCATGTGTCGGCCTCTCGATTTGCCACATGTCACCCTCTCATTGGTCCACCTATATAGCCTTCAACTAATAGCATCCTCCCAACTCATGCTTGTACAAACGTGCCACATGGAACTCAACCATTCGCTGATGAGATATTTTTTCCACCTTAGCTACATAGTTAGTGCTATGTAGGTATCCTAGTAAGTAGTACAGATTGCTGATTGGGTTGTCCCTTTTTTTTCAAAAAAATTACCTATTTTCCAAAGTGAACAAAACGTGTTTCTAAAGCGATAAGATGTTTGTTTCACACAAAATGAGTTGCGTCGGATTTATAATGACGAGCACTATGTATTCATTCATGTTCCACAGAATTATGACAACTTTGATTTTTGAGCACCTGATCACCACCTAACCTGGAAATGGAGGAGAACTTATCCTCTCAGAAACTAATAGTCCTCTGATGCTTTGCAAGTAATCAAAATGGGTCTTTAAAGATAAACAAGTTTCACAACCTCTTCAAAATGGCGAGTTTAAGTTTTCACGTGAAATTGAAAAACAACACATTCACATGCAACTTAAAATGAAAAACATGGAGAGAAGAAAGTAGCATTTGATGATGTAGTACACCCCTCCTCGACTACATCTTTGGGCCTCCTCCAACAACTAGATTACTCTATTGATTTTAGTGGAAAATGATTACACACAAATTGCTGACATTAGAGTGGCTTGTTTCTCCTACAAAGAAATATTCTCCTGCAAAGAATTTTCTTTCCAAAAATATTACTCCCTACATCAGGTCATGAAAATGTCAACATAAAAAGGACTCACAAATCAGGTCCTTATACTCCACCTAAAATCTAATCACAGAAACATACAATAATTCCACATTGAAGTACTGAAAAAGGCTTCTCTCATGAACACGTAATGAGAAAAGACTAAAAAGAGCTACTCTACTAAAGTAACAATTATTGCAGATGAAATTAGAAGGTTAGACAACCTCTGACTAGGCTTTCTCCATGTCAAAATACCTTCACACTGCTTCAAAACTCTGATTGTCTCTTGAACTAAAAGAATTGAACCTGCAAAAAGTCCTTCATTAAGTGCTCAAATCAGAAAACTGAGGTTGCTAATGAGTTGAGAACTCTCAAAAACCCCCATCTAGTTTCTTCTTGAGCTAAAAAATGTTAAAAATTAAGCAAATTATGCTTCTCCAAGCTAATCTATGCTATCTCTCCTGCCATTTGGCCAAAACTCCTAATTTTCCTACAAATTTTCCCTTTACATAGTCTATAGAGTGACAAATTCCCTCAGGATAGATGCGATTCCGGCTGTAAAAGTGGTAATTTGTTGCCTCCTTAAATTTTCCAATAACCCCTATGTGAAAAAATAGGGCCACATGGAGCACCATAAGGCCGAGGAATAGGGCCAATGGTCTGCCCTCGACGATGTTGGCTTCTATTCCATTAGGCATGGTCATAACTGGTAATGTGGCTAGAGCCCAAAGCCAACTACCTACCTCCACCGCCTAAGCTCCCTTCCTGTTCAATGTTAGTTACAGGCGAGACATGTGATTGGGGACTAGGACTTAACTGCCAGCTTTGGACTTGCTTCCACATCTACTCACGTGGACTCCCACAACACCAGGTGCTAGGGATGAATCCTTGCCCCGCTCCGGTAGCACCCTCCGACAATCCTCCACCAGGGTTATGTGGCGATAATTATGACTAGGGGCTGGGGTTGGTCCTCGCCCCCTCCAACTTTCCTTCATTGTTGGTCCTTTGGATGATTTTATGACCAGGGGCTAGGGCTAATGCCCAACCCCTCCCCCTAATGTGAAAACCATATAACTTTAAATATAACTCGTGACCTTAATGGGTTGAGAACCAAAGGGCATGCGTGTTGGTAAGGCATGGGATTTATTTTCCATAGGTCATGCAGTAGAACTTCAAGAAGGTCTTCGGGCCTAAACATACAATTTTGACTAATGTGGAGGTGCCATGTGGTAGCCTCTGATTTGGGCCACATGGTGACCTTCTATTGGGCCACCAAAAGTGCACGAACCAATCAAATGATGCCAATCCATCCCTGTACCGAGTGACACATGGAGGAATCAGATTGGTCCTCTGTACACTCAGTTATCATGTTGAAGTTAGCATGATGTCAGCAGTACAAATTTCCTAGTCAACCCATATGTAATTTATTGTGTTGTTGGTCAAAAACTTCAGAATGTCATAAATTATTCATGCAATGTTAGATTGAAGCAATTCAAGTGTTGTTAGAATCTGGATGAGGAACAATATGACTTGATTCTGATTTTGGGAGATTACGATCAATTTCATTTCTGAGCCTATTTTTTATCTCCACATCTCTTGTAAGGGCCTTGAATTCTAATATGAGACATACTGCATGGGTTTTTTTTTCCTATGTCTATGGAGCATCATCGAACCAATCATCTAGTACATGTATTCTTATACTTTTTAATGGAGCAGTATTTGTTGTATTTCTTTTTTGCACAATATTTGGTTCATTAATGTGTTATTTAACATCATTCAAATGATTATCTTGTGCAATGATCCACCTGGAGTTGGAGAACTAAGAGGTAACTGATAATTCATACTCAAATTGTAATATGGTTGAATGAAAGGGACTCAACAACTTTTTTTTGTTGTTTTTTGGCTTCCACTTATCACAATGTGTCTAGCATGCCTAACTCTCCATTTAGGAGCGAATGCAACCAACAACATTACGGTTGGAATCCTTTGGCAAAGAGGTCTAGGGTGAGGGGTATATATTCTACCAAAGATGTTGAGGACTTGCACCTGCCCCCAACTACTATTACAAGTACTGGTGTACAACTAACATGAGCACAAGAACAAAAACAAGTGTCTCATTGGAGAGACTTAAACCTTAGTGGGGGTATTATCAAGACCTCAATTTCACCGACTTGGAAAGCTACTACTAGAAAAATTTTAGCTACTATTGAATCTCCTAAATGCTTGGTCTTCATCTTCAAAAACATAAATTTTTTCTTCTCTAGAAAATGAGCTCCTTTCCTTAAGTATATTTATTTCTCTAGGTTTCCAAGTGTTGGTTTTCATGCTTTCGTAGAAAGTGATGTAGGATTTTGAGAGACTCAGGTAGTAACATCGTCCTTTATCGAAGTATTTATTAAAGGATTCTTGTGGCATTGGGGGAAATTGGAGTGAATGTGAGAAGAAAGTGCTTCTTGTATGAATATAGTTTAGTTGTTATAAGCATGTTGGAAGATATTATGGATATATGACTATGCTATGAAGATTATGAAAAGCTAATTTTCAACATGTAGAAGATATTAGAAATAGATTTATTTTTTTATCTTCACAAGTGACCAAAAAGGGTCCTTGAGACTAGAAAGTACACAAGTCAAAATAACAATGTGGTAGTGCCAAAGGAAAATTCTAGATGTAGGATTTTTTTTTTTGGTAAACTAAGAAGGTAATACGATGAGGACCTAAGACAAAGAAGGAAGCCACTATTTTTCACTGGAAATAGAAGTGGAGGGGATATCATCATCACTATCAATGATAATGAAGATCTCAACGTAGAGTTTAAGGAGATCCTCTAAGGAATGGATGGAACTGAGTGAAACAAGAGGGAAAGATGGGTGCTACCAATAGGGCTTTCCCTATCATTTAAGACTGAAGAAAAAGATCTAGTGATGGGTACTTAGCTTCCTAATCTGGAATGGGATAATTCCAGGCACAATATCACAATGTTGAGTTTACTTGTATATTTCTCAGGTCATAAAAGCCATGTTTCCATCTATTTTTTTTTTTTATATGCATATGTAGTATTTTTTAATTGATTTTTGTACCTATTACCAAATCCTTATTTGAAATGCAATGCACTTATTTCTTTTTATATCACTATCACTATTTGTTTCAATTCACTAGCACTAAGTGGACTAGGAGGGGAACCTAAATCCAATTGTTTTTGTACTAGAAGAAAATGCTCATGAAGATACATTCAAGTAGATTGAAGAATATATAATAGGCCAAATACATGAAAATATTCAGGATCCCTATATCTTGAAATCTATACAATCTGAAAAAATATGTAGTCTTTTGCTCAAGGAGACTTCATTGAACGTGAATATTATGAAGAAAATGAAGAAAAAATGATCATAACAAGAGCTCAAGAAAATAAATTCAAACCAAGAAATCAAGATGATAAATTGAAGACAATTAATAATACTCCAAAATCAATATCTCAACAAGTTACTTCAAAATCAATAAAGAATCAAACAAATGGAACATTGGAGATATATTATAATATAGTTGATGAACTTATAAATTTACAAATCACTCTTCTATTTCTTGTGGTGGTCAAGATTCCTCAACAAAGGGAAAACCTTCTTAAGGTTTTTAAAATACAAGACTTCAATTTCATCAAACTCGAGGTTTGAAGCAACTTGAAGACAATTAATAATACTCCAAAATCAACATCTCAACAAGTTACTTCAAAACCAATAAAGAATCAAACAAATGGAATATGGGAGATATCTTATAATATAGTTGATGAACTTATAAATTTATAAATCACTCTTCTCTTTCTTGTGGTGGTCAAGATTCCTCAACAAAGGGAAAACCTTCTTAAGATTTTATAAAATACAAGACTTCAATTTCATCAAGCTCGAGGTTTGAAGCAACTTTGGCTAGAATCCAACAAAGATAAAATTGTTTTCCACGAAGGGTATGAGCACAATTACCTCCTTTTTATCTTTCTCTTGAAAACCATGATTTTGTACTTTATAATTGTATGGTTGATAATGGAGCCACAAATAAAATCTTACCACTTTCAATAAAGGAATCTCTTGGATTGGGATGTACTAGTTACTATCTTGGATTGGGATGTACTGGTTACTATCATGTTGAGGAAAGTGTTTACACTATTGACTCAAGAAAAGTCCCTACTTATGGAGAGATCAAATACTTGTGTGCATGGATAAATTCATCACCACGAATTAGTATAGCATGAACTATCATAATGGTGGATCTCCTAGTTGTATATGAAGTCTTTCTTGGTCATTATTATTGTTCCATGATTGGAAGATATGTTATGAATGATGGAAGTTGTATGATGTTACTGGTTGAAATAGAAATCTTGTTAAAATTTGAAGAGAAAAAAAGAAGAAAAATTTCTGCTGAGGAAAAGGAAATGCAATTAATACAGAATTGTATAGAACCATAAATTGGGAATTATGTTAAAGAGAATCTATTGTAGTCCCCAACCTTATACCAGCATGGAAATCATCTTACTCCAGCTTTCCTTAAGCACCTAATCTAAATCAAATAAGTGCTTATGATCATTGTATTTTGTCTGCAAAATTGTTGATATGGATATTAGGCTTGTTAATATTATTAAGGGTGGCTTAGAAATTTTTTCTAAGTAGGGCCTCTCTATAATTCCTAGAAATATCAAGTCCTTGGATTTCTTTAAGGAGAAGAAAATCTGCTCAGATATATTTCATTGGAACTAATAGATTAGATACTTATTTATTTTGGATCTAGATTTTTGCCTAAATGTATTAAGTCACTATGTAAATTAGCAATATCGAAATAGAGGAGCTCTCGAACTAACCCAAGCTGAGTAAGAAAGATAGGTAGGCAGGCACTAAGGAAATGAAAACTGGCTCTTCAATGGTTTGGTAAAAATAGAATGGGAGAAGATGCCGTAAGGTCATTTTGTTGCTAAATAAAGGGGTCGTAAGGCCTAAATACAATAAGGGAGAGTAATTAATGACGTATATCAACCTACTAAACCATAAACTGAAAAAGGTTTATGTTGTTGTCACTACTATCGTATATTAGTTTTTATTGAAAATGCATTACGATGATTTACAGTGGAAAACATAATATGTGTCTAACCAGATGTAGTAAACCCCTGCAACCAGTAAATATATAATCGAAGTGACTGAATATTACGTTGTCTTGGAGGATAAATTTGCAGACTGTTCCATTTTTTCTGGGCTTCTCTTTTTAGGTCAATATGTCAGCTTTTATATATGTTTTATCTGATAATCAAATATATAGATTTTTCTTCTTGAAAAAAAAGGTGGCTTTAGCATTACAACTTATCCTCTAAATTTTATTACGTGGATCATAGTTTTTATTCCGATGCAATTTTATCAACCTTCCTAAATTTTGTCACTTGTCGATTTGAGGATAGTTCTGTGGAAGAGTCTCGAATTTATTGACAGTTCTTATTTTATGTGGATTAAATCTAGAATTTTCTGAGAAGGTCTCAGGATACAGTTTCATTGTAGTATGGAAAAAAAAAAAAAACAATGGGGGCAAGAAAACAATATGAAAAAAAAAAGAAATAACTCGCGAGATTTTTGAAAGTGAACCTCTGAAAATTCCTACAGCGCAACAACAAATTATTTTATCTACAAAGCCAGAACATAAAGTACTTGGTTTATTGTTGATGTTTGATTAGGTTGACAGGAGGATGAGGTTCCCAACAGAGGAATCTCCAGCTCATTCCAGCTCTGATGAATTCCTCCCGCATCGATGAGATGCAAGAACTCCTCTAGCACCCAACAAACCTTAAAAAAAAAAAAATTAGTGGCAAGAAAACATACTAAAACAAAAAAAATTATCTACAAAAACCTAACATAAAGTACCTAATTTCTTGTTGTTCTGTGGTCAAATTGACAGCAATATGAGGTGCCCGACCGAATTCCTCGAGCACCGACGAGACCTGAAAAGATTCCTCCGGGGCGAACGGACACAACAGTGCCAAAAAAACAGTGTAGAAACACAATATCAGAGAAAAATAGTGCGAAAATTGTGCAACGGGCTCATGGTCCCCAAGCGCGCGCACAAACATATAATCATTTCGGCCAAAATCCATCTTCGGGCTAAAAAAATTCAGCCAAAAACTTGTTACCCACAAAAAAATTCAGCGAAAAAACCTAGTGACGAGATTTCCCCCACCGGCCAAAAATATGTTGCACGGTATTCGAGGTTGGTGTTAATTTAAACATCCAAAATTTCTGTTGAAAGTTAAATTTAACTGGTCGATTGAAAAAAAAAACTAGTTCAGCCGAAAAAGATTAATTAGTTCAGCCAAAAAATAGTTTAGTTTGGCCGGAAAGGTGCAATCACAAACTTTTGGGAGCAATTATCACAAAAACTATTGGAAGCAATTGTCACAAAGTGTAACCCATATTTACATTTTCACTCTCATGCTTATGTTTATAGGAAAGGGCTAACCAGTCTGCCATAGGGCATTAAATGCCCTCGTACATGCATGCTCTATAACAAAATAACACACAGCCTTTATTTTTAACTTATGTAGCCACCAAAAGTTGTGTGTTATTTTGCCACAGAGCATGCATATACCAGGGCATTTAATGCCCTATGGCAGGCTGGTTAGCCCTTACCTATGTTTATATGCATACATGAATTCTACTCCAATTTATAGGTTTTGTCAAGAGTGATTCTTTGGGAAGAATGGTGGTTTATATTTATTTGATGCAAATGGAGAAGTGTATGACCACAAGTCTATTAGCCATAAGTTGATCCTTTGTTAAAGGATGTGACACATATGTTATCATTTTCAATACATATATGTATAACACCTAGAATGGGGGTTACCTAAGCTCGAAAGCCGTTAATAAGTTATGATTTAAATTTATTGCAATTATTTTAGTATGAGTTTCATAGAGAATTGTGTGCCATGATGTGGCAAGACATAAAAATTTCTTAATTCGGGTGAATGGACTTAGCTGCAAGGTGAATAAAAACAACTTGAAGATTTCAAAGTGCATGTTTTTATTTTTTGTTTTAGAATGAGAACATCGAGGAAGATGTTCCTCTAAGGGGGTGGGGATAATGACATCCCCTGTGGTTTAATTCCCCTCGCAAGAATGGTAAATGATTCCCCTTGCAATAATTGTAAATAATTCCATGTAATTGTAAATTAAAATGTCTAAAAAAAGAGTTTATGGGACATGTACTCCATTTCTTGAGGAAGGAGATTGTTTAAGGAAGTTCATTGTTTTAAATTTCATTCATGGCATCACTGTGTGGTTTTAATGGAGATTATTGTGTTATTAATTTAGTTGAAAGCAAGGAAAGGCCCATGCTCCTGTTTGGCAAAAACTACAAGCAATAGAAGGAAAAGTGTCGATGAGTGTATGGGCTATGCTATCGGGTTCTTAGTCCAGATATATCACTTAAAATGGACAAAGTCATCATGGCCAAGTTGGAAAGAGAGATCATTCTCAAAACATATTCCCATGCATTGAGGAGAGAAGACCGTTGGTGCACAAAGAAGGAACAAAAAAGAAGTGGGAGGTCGAGAGACTCCTGGGAAAATTTAATGGGTCATGAATGGAAAGGGTTAGCAAAGGGAAACATTCATTCTTCCATTTGGAAAGGGAAGAGTCAGTGCAGGGGAAAAGGAAGCAAGAAATTCCACACAAAGAGGAAAGAAATATGAAGGCAAAATTAAGGAAGCAAGAAATTCCACACAAAGAGGAAGGAAATATGAAGACAAAATTTGATAGAGGGAGAACTGAGATTGATGAAGAAACATGCCAAATAATCCAAGAGCATTTGCTAGTGGAGGATAGAAGGAATTTATTTTCCAAGGACTGATGAAGCCACCAAGAGTGGTTTTCCTTGGACTAAAGAACCCAATCGGAAGTTTGTGGATTTATGAAACTACTAGATTGGAAAGAGAGACTCAAGTATTTATGAGGGTTGAAGAACCACTAGGAGTTACCTTGGGGCTAAAGTGCTCATGCTTGACTCACTGATGAAGTACCCAGAGAGGTGATCTCTTTTCCCATCATTAGCTTATCTAGTTGATGATCCTTCCCATGTTGAACTCTCATCCTCCTGTGGTTGTATGAGGACTGAAGAAAAGCCTAAGGTGACTTCCCTTCAGAACCAATGGGAACCTTGTGGTATCAAGAACCTACTAATTTCTCTCCAGCTAAAGAACCTTCCCATATTTTCATATTGAGATATCATCCTCTTGTAATTGAGTAGTGGTTTCTCTAGGGCTGAAGAAACCACCAAGAGTTTCTTTCCTTAGGATTGAAGAAACCACTGAGAGAATTTTAGTCTAAATAGCCTACTGATTGATTACTATATGGCCATTGAATAACCTTCCCATGCCATAATAAGATTACACTCCTAGTTTAGAGATGTGATTCTATGTGAAACATTGGACCTGTTTGATAAAAGATGATTGAGATTGAGTAGTGGTTTGCTTAAGGCTAAGGAATACCACTAAGAAGCTTGTGGTTTGAAGAACCTATTGGTTTATCAGTAGCTTTCCATTGAGGAAACTTCCCATACAATAATGCAATTATGCCCCTGAACACATATTTCATTAAATATGGAAGTATTGAGTGGATCTAGAATTTAGAACTTTAACTAGATTAAGTTTCTTCAAAATGAGGAATTAGAAAGTCACTTAGTTCACTAATTTTAATGTAGATATTCACCATTGTTGTGTAAAGATTATCATGATAAACTTTATAAAACAAATTTATATAAACTTGCTAAAGAAAATCTTTCACATTTTAATCTTGGATTACTTACATTATCTATTTTAATATTTTTATGGTTTATAGTAAAAGATAAGTTTGTTAAGGTTATTTTATGAAAATAATGATGCGGTATGTTACTATTATTAACCCATTTAATTATAATCTGATATAGTAAATACCATGTATGTGTTTATTCACGATTATTACTAAGGCAATGTTGGCACAATTTAAAAGTCTATCACTTTTACAACACTAGTTATATGGTTGAAGATTAAAAAACCCTAATAGATCATCCAATATATACTCCTATTGGAATTAAATTTCAAAATATTTGTGAGGCTACCAACCTTCTTGATTGTTTAACTAAACAAAATTATGATGATCTTGAAACAATTCTTTTAATGCTTTTTTAGCATAACAATAAAATTTGAAATAACTTTTAATAATATCTTTTTATCCTCTTATTTACCATAGTTGGTCTTAGTGGATGATAATCATCATTATTACCATCATAATTACATACTATTGTAGGAAGTTTGCACCATTTTAGAGTTGAGGAGAAAAATAAATTTAGGATCAAATTAATTTAATGTTGAATGTGAGTAGTAGCACAATTTATTTTATTTATTATTTGTATGTTTATGTTAATAAAGAAGTTGATTGAGGCTAGCTTTATGAATAATAGATTAATATGCAAGATATATATTAAGTATAAAGTTATTTGATGACAAATGAATTTTTTAGTAATGTGTCTAATATATACCATTATTTAGAACTTTAACTAGATTAACTTTTTTCAAAATGAGGAATTATAAAGTCACTTAGTTCACTAATTTTTATGTAGATATTCACCATTTTTTGTGTAAAAGTTATCATGATAAACTTTATAAAACAAATTTATATAAACTTGAAAAAGAAAATATTTCACATATTAATCTTGGATTCCTTACATTATCTATTTTAATATTTTTATGGTTTATATTAAAAAGATAAGTTTGTTGAGGTTATTTTATGAAAATAATGAGTGTATGTAACTATTATTAAGCCATTTAGTTATAATCCAATATAGTAAATATCATGTATATGTTAAGTTACGATTATTACTAAGACAATGATGGCACAATTTAAAATATTGGAACTAAATTTCAAAATATTTGTGACGCTACCAACCTTCTTGATTGTTTACCTAAACAAAATTATGATGATCTTGAAACACTTCTTTTAATGATTTTTTAGCATAACAATAAAATTCGAAATAACTTTTAGTAATATCTTTTTACCTTCTTATACCATATTTGGTCTTAGTGGATGATAATCATCATTATCACCATCACCATTACATACTATTGTAGGAAGTTTGCACCATTTTAGAGTTAAAGAGAAAATATTTTTTTAGGATCAAATTAAATGTTGAATATAATTTATTTTTATTTTTATTTGTACTTTTATGTAAAAAACAGGAAGTTGGTTGAGGCTTACTTAATGAATAATAGATTAATATGCAAGCTATATTAAGTATAAAGTTATTTAATGACAAATGATCATAGTAATGTGTCCAATATATACCATCATAGATCCATTTTAAGTGCAGATGTAGGGATCAAATTTCTTCAAGTGGCAAAACTTTTAGAGTGAAAGATACAATGTGTTTTTTTAATTGTTGAAACTGTACTTTTGAATGCTTAGATAGAGTTTTTATATATGAACAAATAAGAATTTAACCATAAAAAACTTTATATAATATAATATATATATATATGAAGTTGATATTGAAATAAATTAGTTAACATAAATCTTCAAATAGTTATTTTTGAAAAGTATAAGATTTAAACATCTAATTCACGAACCAATGTTGAAGGATATTGTATTGAAAAGAACATATTAACATTCATCTAAAACTTAGATTCCTTACATTATTTCTATTATCACTAACATTTATATTTATGTATTAAATTTGACTCATGAATACTAGATTGTGTAAAAAAAAAATTCCCTATAAAGTTATTTAACAATATATTAATATTGTTTTTCTTACTATTATTGACCATTTTAAATTGACACTAACTACTTTCCTAAGTTGAGTACAAATTAATTATACTAGTACAATGTTGGCACCACTTCAAAATCTATAAGAGGAAATAGTTTATAGTTCTAGTTGTGTTGTTCAATGATCAAAATATTTTTTTTTATAAATTCGAGTGCAACAAAATAGCTAATTTGATTTATATCAATTATAATAAGGAAAATTAAGGAAAACTCACCTAGAATATTATATCAAGTGTCTAGCATTTATTCATTAAGTGTTTAAATGGTTTATATTAAATAAAGTACTATTTAGGTACTCCATTGTTGTTTTAATATACCAAGTTTAGAAGATGTTTTTAGGTGCATTATTGAATTTGATTATGCATATTTGATATGGTGAGAAGTAATGTGGGTGAAATAAAACTTTGAAAAATTAAATGTTTTATGGCATTGTAATGTAATTTGTATAACACATGATTATATTGAAATATTAAATAATATAAAACTCCTTCAAAACAAATATGAAGAGAATATTTATACAACAAATATGGAAAAGTGTGTTTGAGTGTATATTAATAGATCCTTAAAAAAAAGATTACATTCATGAATCATATAAACCTACTCTTAAGATATTTTCTCAAGTAGATCAAGAATGGCTTGTACACCATATTTATTTATCTTCCTCTTCTTGCAATTTTCTTTCTTTGGCATCCATGCCCACTATGGTATTAATTGGAATAGAGCCAAGTTCTTTGTCATCAGGATTTGGTACCCAATATTGCTCTAAAAAATTTCCATTGTATTTCCCTGACACAAGCTTCCACCAGTCAACCTTTACATGAAGATTCTCACTTTCATTATCCCTAAAGATGTATGATATGGATTTTTCCATCCAAATCATCTCGCCTGCATCCTCATTTCCTAATCTAACTAGCAACATCTTTCCTTTCTCAACATCAATCATCATATTGGATGTTGGCTTTGGCTTGTTGCATTTGGGTCCAACATATATTGGTTCATCTATTGCATTATCAAAATCTCCATCCATAATACTTGAGATTACTTGGAGTGCATTACGATCAACATCAACAATGTTCCTTATCTTGGGCTAGAAATCCTCAGAAGATGAATCACTTCCATCTATTATTCTATGATCATTATAGATTCCATCTAATGTATCAAGATCTTTTTCCCAATACACTACTTTATTTTTCCATTCCTCTGTAACAATTGGTGAATCCTCATTCCCAATAGTGCCTTCCACATTTTTATGTATGATGTTATCCCTTCCTTTAGTTCATCTAAATAGACATCATTATGTTTGGAAGCTAAGAAATATAGCTTCCGTATGGGAATTATAGGTCAACCTTCATTGTCTATATGCCATAACTCAATTGGTTCTCACCATTCAATATCTCTAATTGATTCTTTGTACCTTAGTACTGGAACATCATTGAGTATAAGAAATTGGAAGTATTTGACAGTAAGATGTCCAACTAGTGCATTTTTTCCCTACTTAATGTATCCATTAAGGAAACTTTTGAAGTCATAGACCTTGTCAATAAGTGTAGGTGGAAACACTTGATTTTCTTCAATTATGCGATATGTATCCATCATTTCAGGTAAATAATAAATATCTTTACTTTTTAGGTTGGAATACATTCTTCCATAGGTTCCATCTATGTCTTCATGGGTGTGCCCCGCAGGCAAGAACCCAACCTCAATAGTGATGAAGACACCAAGTGCAGTTAAAAGTGATAGAAACATGAAAAGATAGCGATTCTTATTATCACTTGCTGCATTGTCCAACTGTAACAATAAATGTGGAGGAAAAGGTTTAAAATCAACACATTGACTTTTTGAACTTCCATGAGATATAGAATCATCCTTGTACCCTTGACATTTTGAGTAAATAGAGGTGTCAAGTAATGCATTTGTAAGTAGGTTTCTTGAAATTCCACTTTCATAATGTAGATCACCATAGATATCCATTTGTGGGTCTTCAAGGTCCCTTAAGCACTTTGCAAGGGATGTAATAGTAAATTATGATCCCATATGGACAAATGGTAAGGAGAAATGACCAAAACCTCCCGCCTTATGCCCGTGTGTAAGCATACCTGTCAATGACAAAACTAAATTTGTTCCTACAATGGATTTTGATTTGACATGTAGCCTTGGGGTTGGAGTCTTTGTTTTTTCCATTTTATCATGGATAATGCTCAAATACTCCTTTGGAAAGCGATCTAACATAATTCTATGGGCATAGTAGCAATATCTTCACACATAACAATCTCATTATGTTTCATCAACCTACCTCATGCCTTTTCTTCGAACTCTTTTGTAGTTGCTGACTTCATTTGTGCTTTCAACACAATACATTCACTGCATTTACTTAAGTTGGTGTTCTTTGAAAATTCGACATCTTGAAATTTAGTATTCTAGACCTTGATCATTGTTGTTTGTGATATTGATGGGTAATTTAGCTTTTGAAGAGCCCCATTGATCTCTTTTAACAAAAAATTTTGTGTGTAATTCGAAGGAAGCAGTCTTAAAGGAGCAGATGTTCCATCTTCTTCAACTTGATGTGTTTGGTTTGGTGAAAAATCTAAATTATCCATTACAATTTTGTTCAATATTTCCATGGCTACCACTGTGTGAGCTCGTGCTTTGCATGTGTTGGTGTTACCATGAATAGCTTTGATTTGTCCATGTTGGAAATAATGCTAGTAGTTATAGAATGTGATTTGAGGAATTTTACGTATCTTATACCATGCTTTCTTACAAATAATATTCCCATTAAATCTCATGTCCTTTACATTTCTAGAAATAGGTGGTAGGCCATGGCCCTTTGACATGATCTTGTTTGACATGAGTGAATTCAAGACAAATCATCTAATACCATGGCCATGGCTCTTTGACATGATTGTTTTTGACATGAGTGAATTCAAGACAAATCATCTAATACCATTTGTATTTATTTGTCGCATACCCCTTCTAGCACTTGCAATGGCCTTCCTATCCACATGTTGAAGACAATCGTTTCTACAACATACAACTGCTGCCAAAAGTCGAGTTTCTTTCTCTTCATCTATTTTTGTTTGACATTTTGCAATTCTTTTTGTAGCCATAACTCGTTTAAACCTTTTATGTGGCCTTGTTACATGCATATCAATTGAGTTTCTATATTTTACATTACAAAGGTACCCATCCCATTTGTTTAAGGGATTTGTGTCCTCCATAACATCCCATATCACCATTTCTTTGGGTGGCTCCTTGAACTTTTCCTTGACCCTTAATATCAAACCTTTGTTGTCCACCAACTTATTTATTGGTCATCTAACCAAACAATGTATAGACTTATCCCCAATTTTTCATATCTCACAATTTCCATCTACCTCTTCTAGAAAACACCAAAATCCATTTCACCTAGTGTTTCACCCTCAACAACGTCATCCTCACATATATTAACTAGCATTCCTTTGGAAATGCACATGCTTGTTCCCATGCATTCATGTGTAAGAGAAACCTTTGCACATGTGAATTTAACCCTATCTTGGGGAATATTTATGGCATGATGATGACAATGAGGCTCCAAATCTAATTCTGGCCAAATTTCATAAGATTCTAGTGCACCCCCAAGAGTATGCTCAAATCTTGTTAGATGTGGTAGAGGAACATTATGTTTTAACACCTTTTCAATTTTAACCACTATGCATCCTTTCTTTACCATCTTTCCATGCACTTTATGCCCAAGCTCTGTATTGAATATGGAGCCCTTGCCTACCTTCACTCCATGTTGCAGAAGATTTACCTTGTCTCCAATAGAAAATGTAGAAGAAACATTTGTACCTATAAATGAATGTAAATAATGTTAGTATTTACTGGAAAAAAAAAACATTATCAATAATATATAACACACGCTTCAATATTTTGATTTACCTATGTGGTGTCTCAAATCCACAATCTTCCATAGATGTATGTCCCCTTCATTAACATCGTCATCAATCAAATGTGGTTGAATGACATCAATTATCAAAATTGCAACATAACTAGCATTAACCCTTTCTCCAACATAATAAGTTCCAAACTTTGCAGATTCAACCCTTCCTAACCCAATGAATTGATCATTAATAAGGAGATCAACATAGTCCCCTATTGCCAAAATTATATTTTCCATTGTAGCTTGTATCAATTTTGTAACAACAATTAAATTGTAACTTGTAATTAAAAGGATGAACAGTGTAAAATGTGACTTTATATTTTCCCAAAAACACACAACTTATGAGAAAATAATATAGATGCAAAAATAAAATAGTATGGTAGTCATATTGTATGTCATGAAACATTGTTTCCTCAAATGAAAGCTAACAGTCGATATCATTCCTTCTACTACAAACATAAGCATATTTTTAGAAGCAACATCACATGGTCAAATAGATCTAGCACATGCTAGATTTCCTTCTTGCACAGACACAAACACCTTTCCAACACCAATATTCTAAGGCGAAGGAAATACACCACATGCTAAATTTTCTTCTAACATAAATAGAAGCATATTACTCACAAAAACATTTCAAAGTAAAAGAAATCTTACACATTCTAGAGTTTATTGTAGCATAAACACAATCACATTACCAAAAATAACATTGCAATGTAGAAGATATCTAGCATACGCTTGATTTTACTTCTAGCACAAACAAAAGCACATTGCCAACAATAACATTGTAGGGCAAACAAAAGCCAACAAAATCCAACAACTTCTATCACAAACAAAATCACATTTCCAATAATAACGTCGCAAGGTAAAATAAATTTAATGCGTGCTAGCTTTACATGTAGCATAAATACAAGCATACTACAAATAACAACATTTCATGCCAGAAGAAATCTAGTGCATGATATATTTCCTTCTAACACAAATAAAAGCACATTACCAAGGTGAAGGAGATCTAAAACGTGTTATATTTCCTTATATAATAAACAACCAAATTGAAAACAACAATATTGCATAGCAAAAGAAATCTAGCACAACTTCTAGCCCAAACACAATCACAACATTTCCAATAGCACTGCCAAGGTGATGGAAATCTAATGCTTGCTAGATTTCCTTTTATCATAAAAACCAAATTGACAACAAAAATATTGAAAAGCAAAAGAAATCTAGCATAGTTTCTAGCCCAAACACAAGCACATTCTAATAAACATATTGGAAGGTGAAAGAAATTTAACGCATATTAGCTTTACATGTGGCACAAATACAATCATACTAACAACAACAACATTGCATCGCAAAAAGAAATCTATTTCGTGTTAATGTTTATTTTTAAAACAAATCAACAAAGTGTAATGGTGATTCTCTATTGTGAAGACCCATATGAAAAGTGGCATAATGCTAATAAGACCAATGCAACTACTGCAGGATACCCACTCACCTTTCCCTTTATCCTACAAAGAACTCCCAGGTGTGAAATCCTTTTTTTGCCAGGTGTTTGCTTGTAAGAGGGGAAAGTAATGAATAATTTTTCTTGATAGAATAAATTTCTTTGGGGAAAACAGGGTGGAAAACATGAATCGTTATCTCCTTACCAAGAAAGTAAGGCTAACTAGGCCTGATTGATATCCGTGCCCGATTGTTAAAATTGGAAACTAGGGCCAAACTCCATGTGGGTCATATTTTTTTTTCAAATACATGGTGAATCAGTAACTGCCAGTCCTAATCTATGGGAGACCCAGGATCAATCCTCGTAGCTACCTCTATAACACCAGGAGTACATCCAACTACCTGCAAGTTGATATACTAAGATCCTATGATTTTAGCAAGAAAAAGACTCTCGTGTCGCCAAGGCGGGGGTGGTGAATCTGCTCATCGAGCCGCCATTGAAGCCGGTCAATGTACTCAATTATATTTGAACTGCGGTCTCCTGGGGTTCACCCAAGTAGACTTACCGTCAAACCATACATCACAGTACCCAAGTGGGTCACCTTATTAATGGAAGATGATATTTTTCTTGGATCCCTCTCATCGAGAGGTGTAGGATTGATCTAAATATCATTTGATTCAGATAAGTATTCATGAAGATATGAATTTATTTATGTTATGGGACAATTCGTCAAGGTTGGCTAGCAACCAAATAAACCCCACTTGTGCTCAACGTTTTAGTATAAATTAAGGTGGCCTTCAAGTCGTTTTAACACACTTGGGATCTCTTCCTCTCTACTTGTCTTTGGGTTTTAGTAGGAGGACAGATCGTAAGGGATAATGTTGCCTTAATCCAGAGGGCAGAAGATGGAACTAATGGGAATAGCCGGGAAAGCCAAAACTGTCAGGAAGAGTCGGAATTACTAGAACTATCGGGAATAGTCAGAATTTTCGAGAACAGCTGGAACTGTCAGAACAACCAGGAAGCTGATGTAGAGGGAAAAATTCAGAACTGCCAGGAAAAGTTGGAACTGGTTGAACTGCCAGAACTACCAGGAATAGCCGGAAAGGCCAAAAAACCGAAACTTTCGGGAATAGCCAGAATTGCCGGAACTACCAGGAATAGTTAGAATTGTCAGAATTTCTGGGAACTGCCAGAATTACCGAAAAATCCAGAACTGCGAGAACTATTGGGAATAGCCTGAACTACCAGGAATAATTGGAACTATCGGGAACAACCAAAAATGCCAGAAAACCCAGGAAGCTGAGATAGAGGGTAGAAGCCAGAACTGCCAAAACTATCGGGAAAAGTCGGAACTGTTGGAACTACTAAAATTGCCGAAATTGCAGGAACTGCTCGGAATAGCTGAAATTGCCGAAACTACCAAGAACTACTAGAACAGGAGGGAAGGTTGATGCAGAGGGCGGAAGATGAAATTTCCGGAACTATCAAAACTACTGGGAATAGCTGAAATTTCCAGAATTGTTAGGAACATCTAGAATTGCCGGAATTGTCGGGAAATACCAAAACTGCCGGGAACTGCCAGAACATCTAGAGCATCTGTCTTCGAAGGAGAGCAACATGCAAGGGACAATTAATTGACATTGGGATAGTTGTATGGTACTTAGCAACAAATACAACAAGCATACAATGTTACAACTAGCATGCAAGGGACAACTAGAATGCAACAAGAAGCATGTTAGGGACAATAAGCATGCTAATGACAACAAGCAAGTTAGGGACAACAAGCAAGAAAGATGCAGCCAGCACATAGGTTTGTGTGGCAACATGGTGCAGCAATGGCACATAGCGAATTACTGTGATCGGTACAATCATGATTACTGAAGCATGATGAGATGCAACATAGTGATGATGGGTGTAGCATGGTGCAGCACGGTGAGGTGCAACATGATGATGAAATGCAACACAACGATAGGTGAAGGAGTCACCTTGGAGAATCAGTTGAAGGAGCATGTCATCAACTGATCTCATGTATCATCTTCTTAGAGATGATCTATGCTCTTATCTAGATAAGTCAAAGCGTTGACTTATGTTGTAAACATCTATCTCTTTCTCTGTGCTGAAATATTGAAGAAGATATAAGAAGAATTGCTCAAGGCTTTCCCCACATTGGGGTTTGTCCCTGGCTAGCACCACATATTGTGTCCTTTTGTCTTAGCTTGCCTTTTTTGATTTATGTTTATGTTCTATCTGCAGGTTATTTTAATGTTGATGTGATTGCTAATCTGGAAAAGGTATTGAGCTAACTGTGAAAATTGAAATAAATTTCTCTAAGCATAGAACAGGCCTAAAATTAACATGGAATCAGAGCAAAGGTGAAGACAATTCCCAAGCAAGAGTGAAAGAGCAATCATCGAACATAGTTAGGAAAGAAAAAAAGGGATCAACTGATTCCCCATCCCTCTTCAAATTCACCAAGGGTGAAGTTGAAGCAGAGAATATTATTAGAATGGTGCAGTAAAAGTTTTTTATGGCCTACCTAAAGATAATTTCAATGGGAAGTCTGGATCTAAGGGTGGAAGGAAAGGCAGATGCCTTGGTTGCAATAAGTTAGGCCATTATGAGAAGGAGTATCCGAATAGCAAAGACACATCTCTTGATGAAGATAACAATCATTCCAGGGACGTCTTTAATGATCAAAGGAATGATAGGTAATGCAAGTCATCAAGGAAATGGTTGACTCTTCAAAGAAAGCAAGGAACCCTAGGAATGAAGAATCAAATGTTGTTTTTGATAAGATAAAGAAGCGTTATCTTTTATTGGCCCTCTCCTTCAGATTCTTTGGGAATATGGCTTATTGATTTTAGTGCTTCAAGGCACTTCATCGGACATAAGGTTGCACTATCTAATTTGGTAGAGATGGAAACAATCATGGGATTATACTTGGAGCCGATGCCACTTATCCCAGTAAGGGTGTATGGAATATTACCCCTCAATTGAATGAGGGTAACTCAATTCATTTACAGAATATCTTTTATGTACCTCATCGCAATAAGAACCTAGTGTCCGTTTCCGCAATGGAAGTGAAAGGTTACAGGGTGGCACTCATTGATGAAAAGGTAAGTGTTCGAAAATAGAATTTTCAAAGATGTTTTTGAGTTCAAGATTGTATCAAGTTGCAAGAAGTTTGTGGATGATAGACCACTCATACTAGCACCTTATGAGGATGACCTATTTCTGACATGTGCAGACCGTCTCATTTGCAGAAGTAAGAGGGAGTTGGATTCTGGATGTGGAATGGTAAACTGCAAGCCTGTGACTACGTCGAGGATCTTAACTTTCAAAAGTTATATGGTAGTGATGTCGAACCAGATTTGGGAAATGCCTCTGAGTTTCATAAACTCATTCGCGTTGATGTTCTTGGTGAACTTCCATCCAGACATATGTTTTTCACTTAGCATGGTGAGCTCATATTTAATTGAGCCTCAATGGATTGGTGCCAAGAATATTCTGAGATATCTTCAGGGCACAATTTCCTGTGGATTTAGATACACTGTCGGATATACGAAACTGCATGATTAGCTTTCCCATGGAAACTGTGAAACAAGATGATTAGTTCTCCTATGGGCCGGGATGATTAGTTCTCCCATGGTGACTCTGGGACATGATGATTCATTCTCCTGTCGAGGCATCCTACCCATGCAGCCTGGGACTCATGGGAAGTACCTCTCATCTGATCAATGAGTAGGGAAAGGGGTTAGGGACCATAGTAGTACTGTCAATGGACGCATTGTTGTATCTACCATACTCCCTATGTTAGGATGACCTCCATTGATCTGGGATTAGTATGAGTGGTTTGAGACACTGTCTTATGATATTGATCTGGGATCAATAAAATTGACTTTGGGTTAGTAAGAGTGATGTGACACACTCTCTTCAGATGAAACTGACTTCAAGTCAGTAGAGAATGGTATGAGACATTCTTGATCAATTCTTCTTCTTCATGGTTTAGTAGAGTAGAGCTCAACCGATCAGAGCAGTGCAAGGCACTGATGGCGGAGATAGTACAATCGGACATATGGATCAGCGGATGGAGTTCTCCCTAGATGAGATGGAGTGTTAAAATTGGCAACTAGGGCCAAACTCCATGTGGATCATCTTATTAATGGAAGCTGATATTTTTCTTGGATCCCTCTCATTGAGAGGTGTAGGATTGATCTAAAGATAATCCAACTTTGATAATTATTCATGAAGATATGAATTTATTTGCGTTATGGGACAATTCGTCAATTTTGGACAACAACCAAATAAACCCCACTTGTGCTGAACGTTTTATTATAAATAGAGGTGGCCTTCAAGTCATTTTAACACACTTGGGATCTCTTCCTCTCTAGTTGTCTTTGGGTTTTAGTAGGAGGAGAGATCCTAAGGGATAATGCTACCCTAATCTAGAGGGAAGAAGCTAAAACTGTTGGGAACTGTCGGAACTGCCCGGAATAGTTGGAATTGCCAGAGCTGTTGGAACTGCAGGGAATAGTCAAAATTGTTGAGAACAGCTAGAATTGTTGGAACAGCCAGAAAGCTGACATAGAGGGTAGAAGCTGGAACTAGTGGAACCGTCGAGAAAAGCTGGAACTAGCGGAACTACCAGGAAAAGCCAAGAAAGCCGGAAAGGTCAAAACTGCTGGAATTGCTGGGAATAGCTGGCATTGTCGGAACTGTAGGAACTGACGAGAATAACTGGAATTGTTGGGAATCACAGGAACTACTAGGAATAGCTAAAAACGCCAGAACTGCCGGAACTGCCAGGAATAGCCAGAACACTCATGAATAGTCGGAACCGTCCGGAATAGCCAGAACTGCCAGAATAGCGAGGACGCTGACACTGAGGATAGAAGATGGAACTGCCAAAACTGCCGGGAAAAGATGGAAATGTGGAAACTGCTGGGAATAGCCAGTATTGCAGAAATTGTCGAGAACAACCAAAATTGTCGAAACTGCTAGAACTACCAAGAACTGCTGGGAACAACCAGAATTGTTGGAACTACTGGGACTGTTGGGAACAACCGAATTGTCGGAACTGCCAAGAACAACCAGAACTGCTAGGAACTGCTAGAACTGTCAGGAACTGCCAGAACAACCAGATCATCTATCTCTAAAGGAAACTGGCATGCAAGGGACAACTCACTAACATTGGGATAGCTGTATGGTACTTAGCAGCAAACACACCAAGCATACAATGTTACAACTAGCATGCAAGGGACAGCTAGCATGCAACAACAAGCATGCTAAGGACAACAAGCAAGCTAGGGACAACAAGCACGCAAGATGCAGCCAGCACATAGGTCGGTATGGAAACATGGTGCAGCAATGGCACATAATGCAGCATAGTGATGGGTACAGTCATGATTAATGAAACATGATGATATGCAACATAGTGATGATGGGTGCAACATTGTGCAACACGGTGAGGTGAAACATGATGATGAAATGCAGCACAATGATAGGTGAAGGAGTCACCTTGGAGAATCAGTTGAAGCAACATGTCTTCAACTGATCTCATGTATCATCTTCTTAGAGATGATCTATGCACTTATCTAGATAAGTCAAAGTGTTGACTTTTGTTCTAAACATACTATCTCTCTTTGTCTACTATAGTATTAAAGAACATAGAAGAAGAACTAATCAAGGGTTTCCCCACATTAGGTTTTGTCACTGTCTAGCACCACATCTTGTGTCCTCTTATCTTAGCTTGTTTACTGCGATTTATGTTTATGTTCTATCTGTAGTTTACTTTAACGTTGATGTGATTACTAATCTGGAAAAGATATTGAGCTAACTATGAAAATTGAAATAAATTTCTCTAAGCATAGAACATACATAAATTAACACTGATGAACTATATTAGTGGTAAAATTTGTTGTTTGCACTATGGTTGGTAATGTACCTTGAAAGACACACATGATATCAACTTCATAATGTTAAGAGTTACACATCCATGACTCCTCTGGTTCTTCCAACCTCTATGACATAATCAATGTAGTTGAAGCCTTCGAGATTTCTGGATCCAATGTTCTTAGAAGAATGTGGCACGCTCAAAAGTTAGTGCCCAAGCAGTTACTCACCTTTATCACAAGTTGAACAACTATTTTTTCTATTCTAGATTACTCTCAATATCTCCTTACATGACACAAACAAAAGAAGGTATTGTAAAGATAATCCCTCTCTGTTTCTAAAGGAAAACAATATATGCTTAATGACAAAAGATATTTTTTTGTTATTTTTGGAACAGTTTCCTTAAGAATATTGCCAGAGAAATCAAAATACATGAAGAGTTTATATACTCTTAAAATATTCCAAGATCATGTAATCACAATTGAGCCTCAACAATTATACATTTATGAGGCAGCCTAACCCATATTCATGTAATCAGTTTTCCTTTAGATTATTATGTAATAAACAACTATATAGACAAATATGGATTCTATTGAAAAGAATCTATATACCCCTATGAAGGTCTTACAAGGAAAGGAACATTTGTACTAGGAAGATCCACCTGAAGAAATCAATTCCTGCTGGCTCAACTAACAGAGGTCATTGTGTAATCTGCAAGTACCAGGCAATAATCCCACACAGCAGTGTCCAGGTTTTGCTAGCATCTTATTAAAAAAAGTTTCATTTCTCCCCATGTAGGTTGACTATACCAATGTAAAGTTGTTCAAAAGTTTAGGGTCTCCTTGGTAAAACCATGCATGTCATATTCAATGACTATGGGATACTTTGAGGTAGATTCAGTAATAAAGTTTGTTCATCAATAGAGTTTTGGCATTTTCTGGCTAAGTTAAGGCACCAACACCACAACTGTTATGAATGACCTAGTCAAGTCTCAAGAGAGAGCCTCTTTTGTCTCATCTCTATATCAATCCTTGAAATGGTGGAGAGCCTAACAACCTTCTCTTTTAAGCACTCAAGCTAGACCAAATTGACAAGCTGTATTCCTACCTAACTAAACATTTTCCATGTTTTTGCTTCCTCATAAAATATATCAGTCTAGGGGATATCCTGATGCAAAATGTACCTCTTGGAAAACTATTTTAATAACTTGTTTTAGGAGATTAACCCACTGGCCTTTGTTCTATGGTGACCTTCCAAACCCAATAGCTCCTACATAAGATTACTCTCATATTGAATCTAAAACCATTTAACTATAATTAATTGGTAACACATACAATTTGCAAGGAAGCGTCACAGTTTCAAGTTTCAATGATTTACTCAGGTTTATATCTTAAATGGTAGTTTCATTCTTTCAGTTAAACTATCTTTGACATATATGATATAACTGACCTAGTCTATTTTTATTTCAGTACTACAACAATCCATGAAATGTGCATGCAAGGTCTAAAATCAATGCTTAACTTGGCTTCGATAGTAATGTTCCACATTTGAATGGAATTCCCAAAAGATTGCATTATGTTTATATAATGCTTCATGCCTCTGTAGTAAAATCTAAAGGCTAGATGCTAAATGTGTTTGTCATATGTTGCTTATGAATGCATAGATAAGATTGTTGTATTTCTTATATTCTCAAGAGAGAACCTCTTTTGTCTCATCTTTATATCAATCCATGAAATGGTGGAGAGCCTAACAACCTAACAACCTTATCTTTTAATCACTCAAGCTAGACCAAATTGACAAGTTGTATTCCTACCGAACCAAACATTTTCCATGTTTTTGCTTCCTCGTAAAAAGATATCATTCTAGGGGATATCGTGATGCAAAATGTACATCTCAACATACTATTTTAACACCTTGTTTAGGAGATTAACCCATTGGTCTTTGTTTTGTGGTGACTTTCCAAACCCAATAGCTCCTCCATAATATTACTCTCGTATTGAATCTAAAACCATTTAACTATGATTAATTGGTAGCACATACAATTTGCAAGGAAGGGTCACAGTTTCAGGTTTGGACAATTTAGTAAGGTTTATAGCTTAAATGGCAGTTTCATTCTTTGAGTTAAACTATATTTGACATATATGATATAACTGACCTAGTCTATTTTTATGTCACTACTCCAACAATCCATGAAATGTGCATGCAAGGTCTAAAATCAATGCTTAACTTGCCTTCCATATTAATGATCCACATTTGAATGACTTCCCAAAAGATTGCATTGTGTTTATATAATGCTTCATACATCTCTAGTAAAAACTAAATGCTAGATGCCAAACGTGCTTTTCATATGTTGCTTATGAATGCATAGATAAGATTGGTGTATTTCGTATATTCTCAAGAGAGAGCCTCCTTTGTCTCATCTCTATATCAATCCATGAAATGGTGGAGAGCCTAAAAACCTTCTCTTTTAATCACTCAAGCTAGACCAAATTGACAAGCTGTATTCCTACCTAACCAAACATTTTCCATGTTTTTGCTTCCTCATAAAAACATATTAGTCTAGGGGATATCCTAATGCAAAATGTACATCTCAGTAGACTATTTTAACACCTTGTTTTAGGAGATTAACCCACTTGCCTTTGTTCTGTGGTGACTTTCCAAACCCAATAGCTCCTCCATAAGATTACTTTCATATTGAATCTAAAACCATTTAACTATGATTAATTGGTAGCGCATACAATTTGCAAGGAAGGGTCATAGTTTCTGGTTTGGACCATTTAGTTAGGTTTATAGCTTAAATCACAGTTTCATTCTTTGAGTTAAACTATCTTTGACATATATGATATTGCTGACCAAGTCTATTTTTATGTCACTAATACAAAAATCCATGAAATGTGCATGCAAGGTCTAAAATCAATTCTTAACTTGGCTTCCATAGTAATGTTCCACATTTGAATGGCCTTCCCAAAAGATTTCATTGTGTTTATATAATGCTTCATGCTTCTCTAGTAAAAACTAAAGGCTAGATATGGGAAAACTTGCTTTAAACTTTACGAAATATAGAAAGGTAGTTTCTATTTGAACTATCTGTCTATCTAGTTATATGTGTATGTCTTTACAAGAAGAAAGAAAACCTTTTGGCCAGGAGGTAGAGGGGAGACAGGAGAATGTCTATGATAACTTACAGTGTAGAAAATAGATAGAACATGTTGTTAATGATGTCAAGAAGAGTCTACCTCTTCTGCATTTGGTAGTCCCAATAAAGGAACCATGTCATCTCTCAAAGGCTTCCAAGAAAAAAATGAGAATGGCAAGGAAGTAATTCCACTACCTCGGTTTGGTATTTTGTTTCTTCCACCTTGTAGAAATTAAATGATCAGCATCATTGTTTCATGGACTGTCAATAGGGAGCATATCAAAGAGGAAGATAAATTCTTTAATTATTCATGCAACTATTGCATGGGCACCTATAATTATCTATGATAGGAATCCATAGACTGTGCCCTTACAAGCTTAGGTGAATATGGCTCAACTTAGTTGTCAAAAGAAAAAATATTTTCTTGGCTAATGAGGTAAATTGGATTCACCTTTATGATAGCATGAATACTAGTATTATTTAAGTGATTTCTGAGGCATTTCCTTTCACATCTTATGATAAATAAATGTCTTTCAACTATTTGAATCATGGTACAATCACTACCTTGACCGCTTTAAAGGAAATTCACTACTCAAATGGATTTCATTAGCCCTCCCTAAATGCGATTGTGGGAAGATTGTCTTGGCATGAAATAGGGTTAATTAATAATTCTTACATCTAGCCTTAATCATCGCAAAACATACCAAATTTATATTGGCATAGCATATCCAATCAAGGAAGTCCAAGCCATCAATTTTCCAAACTAGTACTAAATTGCACACAATAGTAGTGCCATGCTGAAAACTAAATTATACCTGAAAACTGCCACGAACATATTAGACAGGTCCTATTTTTCTGTCTTTCTATATATGATGTTCATATAATAGAGATAAATATTGAAATAAATAGATTTCTAATTTCTCCTGAAGACAACAAAAATAATTCAGAGACCCCAATTCACCAGCCTAATTAGTTCATTGGTCCAACTTCAGGGTTTTACCAAGTTTCAAACTGTCATTCTGGGAATATAAATGATAAATTATAATTAAGAAGATGCTAGCACACATCCGACCATACTACATCAGTCCCTTTTTTGTTCCTCCATAAATAATGCTAATATACTAGAGATAAAAATGAATATGAATAGGGTATTTATTACTTCCAAAGGCAGTGAAATTTTTTTTTAATGGTTTATTGATTCCAAATGGAAATGGATACAATAAATATGTAGATGGATATTCAACTCTTTTCAAAGAAAAATAGCCTTCAAGCATGACCTGTACAAATATGAAATAGCCATCAATTCTCCAAACTAGTACTGAATTGCACAAGGATTATAACAATGTAAACTCTGTTCAAGGAACACTAAGCATCATTGTTCATAAAATGCCATTTATCACCTTAGCACAAGCACAAAACCAAATCATCTATGTGGTGTACGCTTGTGCTGAAGAAGCCACAAATGCACATAAATATGTACCCTCAATACATGTGCTAATACCTTTCTGTTCATCCAATGAAGGTGGGTTGGCCCTCAGAATTGTTTTTAGATTGCATGAAGAGAAGGCTAGTACTTTGGCACTGAATTTAGGATCATTCAGCCTATTTGGAAAGGAGAAAAATTAAAGAGGTATAGGAATGAGTCTGGCTATTGTGTTTTGTTGATTAGAACGATCAAGTGATATGTGTTCTCCAAAACATAAGTAGAAGAAGGCCTATCATTTAAACCTGTATTCTTGTAACTCTATTTTTTCTTCATATGATTAGATAATAAGCAACTATACAAAGTCAAACAACCTTTGCATTCCAATAAGAAGACTCTATATCCCCCTCTCCAAGTCTTGCAAGGAAAGGAAATACATTGAGAAGAGTTTATATACTCTCAGAACCTTCCAAGATCACATAATCACAATTGCGACTCAGCAACTTTACAGTTACGAGTCAAACTAACCCATATTCCTGTACTTTGTTTTCTTACATGACAAAGTGATAAACAGACGAAATGAAGATTTTCTGAATATTTCCACCATTGATACAACCCATATGCAGTTTTAGGCAAGTAGAAACCATGTTTCTAACCCAAAAGATCAACCATATGAAAAGGATGATGAAGATCATGCTTTCCTTTCTGATATTTGAAATCCTCAATACACTTTTGAGGTCACAGAAATACAATTCAATAAAATAATCCTATTTTCACAAACACTGAAAGTAAGGGAGCTGTAGACTTTCATGGTAATACACCTGGCACCTAAACATTTCATTGTGAGTTTGAGTATGAGTAATGTAACCCCCATGTTGCACTTTGATGTTGATCATGATCGTGTAAGAAATAAATGGAAGTAATCATGGTTTCCTAGAGTTTAAGGTCAATATACTTTTTAAAAGCCAACAAAGTAATAATGTGCCATTATGATTATATGAGTGAAGAAAAAATTAATTTTATAATTCAATCCTAAAAGATCCTATATCATGGAATCTGACAGTCCTGCTGTTTTTTATGCCTACAATCTAAATTTATTCCTCAATCCAGATGGGATTGGGAAGTCTCATCCTTTTACTATCAATACTAATTTGGAAGACAAATTTATTGTCATATGTGATGGATATTCCTTGGTAGACAAAGAAAGGGTATGTTATAAACAGACAATTATTGAAGCTTTAAGTCATACAAATCCATTTCCACCTATAGATAGCTCTATTGTTGACAATAAATAATTTGGACAGCCCTAAAAGATTGATTATACATGTAACGAAACCCTCGATGACATATACAACTACAGTGCTGAGAATGAAAACGATGTCAAGAAAATCATTGATGAAGAATACAGGCTTGACCAAATAAAAAATTTCTCTCTGGACCACATCAAATGCAAATATGTTCTCTTCTCCATGAACATGTGGACAATCATTCATGCACTAGATTTTTAAAAGGAAATGTAGACAACAAACCTCTAACAAATCCACATGAAGTCAATGCTAAGGGACAATTTTGGGGCTTGGAAAAGGTGCACTCTGGAATGATTGATGATATAGGTCAAAAATGATCTTGAACTAGTAAGATGACATTTTCTCAACGTAGTCATAAACATGATCTGGCTGCTCTGACCACTTAGCTTATGGGGTTTAGGGTTTGATGGTGATACAAACGTTGTTATGAAGTGTTGTGTTGTGTCTGTGTATCAATTTCTAGGTATTATATTTCATAAACATACTCTAAGACGTTACTTATAGTGGACCACTATAAAACAATTAGGTTCCATCTTTTTAATTCCCTTCATTGTGTGTTCAACTTTTCAATGAGAAACCACTTTTTGTGGGTATTATTGGTCTTCTGGATCAACAAAAATCACATTGGACATTCTGTTGCATTCAAAGAGATTCGTTGGAATCATTCTCATTGCAGATGATAGACTAAAGCTCTATTGAAGGGTTTAGGGTTTAATGGTGATGCAAACACCGTTATGAAGTGTTGTGTTGTGTCTGTGTATCAATTTATGGGAATTATATTTCATAAAGTACACTAAGACGTTACTTATAGTGGACCACTATAAAATAATCAGGTTTCATCTTTATAATTCCCTTCACTGTGTGTTCAATTTTTCAATGAGAAACCACTTTTTGTGGGTATTATTGGCCTTCTGGATCAACACAAATCACATTGGATATTCTATCGAGTTCAAAGAGATTCGTTGGAATCATTCTTATTGGAGATGATAGATGGTGCTATTGTGGTATGGAAAAGCACAACTAGACAACCATTACATTGTGCATATTATATTAATGAAATCTATCCTAGACCAAAGTTCAAATAAGTACACTCAGATTGAGTCAAGTACTTGTACGACTTATACTATTGCATTAATACTATTTTTTGACTAAAGATCAAAGGCCAGACATGTTGCTGGGTTAGACCATAAGCCATAGCTAGCAACAAAGGTATTGACTTGAAAGCATGACAATGGTGGAGTTGTACCTTGAAGTCATGGATTGGTAACTATGTGAAGGAAGAGGATTGAATGTTGACACCATATCTCATAAAGAAATTATAGCTAGTGCATCAAGTAGTTATCAGTGTTTTTGGGAGTTGTATTGGGTCAAGGGTTGACCATTTTTGACTCAGTTTGATGACCATCCTATTGGTTCCATATGGATGAACTTACATTGATGTCAAAGTGTCAGCAAGGAAATTTGTAAATATCTTAACACAAAGAAACAAGCAATCAAATTCCATTAAAATGCACTTAACTTTACATATGCCCAAAAGCAGAGGAAATAACTAAGCTTGAATCCAATCCAAGAAAATGCCCTGTATTATCATCCTATGCTTAGTAAAGATTACAAGGAAATGGGTTGGATATGTGTTTAAAGTATGTACGATAAAAAAGATAGAATCTAAAGGTAGCCCCAACAATATGAACAGGCAACAGGATATGATAATAATTTATTCAAAGAGCTACTTTTTAATAAAACAAATAGAAAGCCTAAACACATACCTATTTTAGGCAAAAATTATGGAAGATTGGCCTCACAGAAAAATGGTAGTAAATGTAGAGCTTATTAAACTGTCTTGGCGGTCTGGAAGGGTTGTTGATAGAAGCGCCTCACATGTTAATGCTACAGGATTGTCCCTAACCATATTGGAGATAATGTGTGCATCTGCTCCTCAAAGCACATGGATCACTAATTATATGTCTGTTCAAAAGTTTCCCAAATCGTTAAATCATGGATTATCATGTGTTTCGTGTGAATTTGGGCAAGCTTACAAGTTGGGTTGCAAATTGCTACAAGTGTATTTATTTTTCTACTAGAAAAAATCTAATGTGAAGGTGAATATGCTAAATGTGATATTGGATGGCAGTGATGCTAATGAGAAGTTGGAAATTTGAAAAGTGCACATATCCAATGCATTAAAACAACTTGTGGTAGGGTTAATCTAACAAAATGCAAGGTTGTAGTGTTTCTTGTAGTTGCAAAATAGAATAGAGTGTAAGAAATAATGAATAACACATAATGAACAAAAAATTAAAAATAGTAATGGAAATGAACTAAATTCAAAGTAAAAATTCTATACAACTAATGTAACAGTGCTTAACTATTATCAACAAATGTTAAGATAAGCTGTAAGAAAAAATTGCTCATAAACAAAAGTGTGAACATAAATAACACAAGAGGGATATTGACCACCTACGTCAATGGGCCTTAACACAAGGAAACTTAAAAACCTTAGAAGAAAGCTAAACTAAGATCTGAAATCAAATATCACTTCAATTAACAGACATGTTGTTTGTATATGACAAAGTTACAAAAAAAGCTTGGAATCTAAACCTCTTGTATTATTCACATGTTTTCCTATGATTTTCTTCTAATCCTATTATGCTACTCAAGACTATTGTTTTTACATGTGGATATTAGGACGAAAACTCCTTGAGTGGAGGAATCCTTTCCCTACAAAAAGCAATAAAAACCGAGATCTTGTTTCTTGGATCACCATGTAGCAGTAGTAAGGAGGATTTACTATCCTTAGGAAGTCATGTTGGGTGTTATGAAACCAGCTCAAGAAAAGATAGAAAAGATAAATCAACGCCTTAGAATTCAGCCTCTTCAAGGGGGAAACCTCCTTTACATTACATAAATGAACAATTCTTGGATGAT